>JASUUG010000864.1:0-35675 GCA_030449905.1 Luvunga scandens | reverse complement strand
GAAGATAATTAAATTAAGGTATTCATGAATATGTACAGAGTAATGTTGTTTGTTGACAAAAAATATGATATTAAGCTAGCTTTAGATTCTCTTTTTCATCTCCTATTTTTGTTGACAGTTTTTCTTTAGTGGAATCTTTTAAATTACCAAATAGTTTTCTTGAAGCATGTAAGAATAACAGGAATGCTTGTGACAGAAGATTTGAAGAATATTAATTTTTAAGCTTCCTCGGATCTACTTAATGGATTACTTACGTTGGGCAGTTGCAGTTCGATCCTCAAAGTTGATGACTCAGGTACTTTGTGAATGATGAATCAGCAGCTTTTTTAATAATTTGTTCAATTATATGTGTGCTTAACATTGTTCCTCTATGAGCATAGTTAATAGGAAATATCTGGAAGCAGCTGACCACTCCGCATATGTTGATAAACTTATTTCCTAGATTTTAGTAGCAGATGCTTATATAATTGTTTTAAACCAGGTCTTGATCTCACCTTTTTTTTCCTTTTGGCTTATGGTGTGTGAAAATTTGTTTATGCAGATCCGACCGCTGAGTTCCTGAAACCTAATAATATCAAAAGCCTTTGATGCAATTCCTATAATTTTTCACCATTGACACACTCATGAAAACTTTGATTACTATATAAATAGGGAGCTTAGCCTTTGTAAATCATTCATTGCCTGTTTGGGTGGCCAAAAGTGTTTACTTAATGCCAAAAGCTCTTTCAATTTTTTTTTTTTAATATTTTTCCTCTGTTGTTTTGATTGTAACTTCAGTAGAGCATTTTGGAGATTAAAAAACCATGCCAGTTTAGTTGTAGAAGTTCTGAATTTGATAAATTTAATAAAAATGGAATTCTTCAGTCTCTTTATGGTTTGTTTGGACTTAAATTGAACTTTAATTTAACTGACAGTGCAATTTTTGTCAAATTTTTCTCTGCATTTAGTTTTGTTATTATTTGGTGTAACACTGGACTCTTACTTTACTTATTTATTTTGTATACATGGAATGTGCAGAGGAAGTCTATCCTGCTCTGGTGTTATTTCAGCGGAGAGGAAAAATGCTATCTCTTTTAAAGGAGATATATCTGTAGCTGATGTTATTAAATTTATAGCTAATCATGGAAGCAATTCTCATGATCTTGTGAATGAGAATGGTAATATATTTTCTTCATATATGGCAGATTATTGATGCAAAGTACAAGGATTCACTAGTTGCAGTGCATTTGATAAACTGTGATGTTGGGCCTTGTTTTGTTATTGATCCCCTGACTTTTCCATGATAAGAAGCTAACCAACCAGACTATATCCTTTGGGATTGTTGCTTGGATATAGGGATCTCAGTGTTTTCTTAAATTTTTTTTTTGAAAATAAATGAGTAAACAAAGAAAAGCATCTGTTTGGTGCTTAACTAGGGTTGGTTTTGAGTAGGTTTCATTAATTTTTTTTTTTAAATTTTCTGGTTTTGTTAAGGATTCTATGGACTTTACCTGAAAAAGAAGGTAGATATCAAAACCTGGTTGAGGATCCATCACCAACTATTGGTAACAAGGAAGCTTCTGTCACAGAGGAAGGTTTCCATGAAGTCATATTGAAGAGCGAGACATCAAAAGCTGCCGAAAGAGATAGTTGGACTAAATCTCACGCATCAAAAAGCTTGCATGAAACAGCCAATAATGTGGTGGCTGGTTCTATCCTTATATCGCTACTGATAAGCTTCTCGGTGTACATCCATTTTGAAAATTCAAAAGTTCTCATTGTGAAGGCAGATGAAATTGTTGGATTTCTAGGTCTGATTTTCAACAAGCATATTGGATGGGACTCTCTACAGGAACTTGAGAAAGGGCTTGATTTCCTACAAGGGGCTCCTCTTTCATTTTGGTGGTCCACTCATAAAACACAGAATGCCTCTTGTCAGCTTAACTCGCCGAGTTACTAAAAGTCAATACCCAGAAATCTTCCCAGGTGTTTACTTTCTTGATCAATCAGCCACAGTTAATGAGATTGAAGGGCTGAAGTCGGGCAATCATTCTATCATGGACTACTGGTTTTCTTGGGTTCTCAAGCTGGGGTTGGGACCAGCTGTTTAATGAGATTGCTCAAGGAGCTTGGACTACAGGTGAAGATAGTATGGGACACTTAGATTGGCCATCAGATTGATTAAGCATTAGAGTTTCCAAGATCCTCCAATGAGCACTTGATAGAATGGCGAGATTTTAGTACATTTTCTAGATTCACCTTGTTCGCACACCCACCTTTGCACATATGAAATTTTGGAATTTGTTTTGTAAAATTAGTTTCAGGCTTATTCTTTTGTTATGAGGAAGTCAGGTCAGCGCTGTATAAGCTTCTTAGTTGATGATTCCATTACTGGTCCATATGGGTGAAGGTAATGGAGAGTACTTCGCTCATGCATGAAGCACGTGCAGCTAGGGATGATAAAATCAGGATTTGCATTCAAATTCGAATGTGGGTGCATCGGGATCCAGATTGATGTTTTTATATTTGGATCTATAAAAAAATATACGGAGTCAGATACGGGTAATATCCGTAAAATCGATATGGATGGATATTCTGGATATTTAAATTTGCATAAATTAAAATTTAATAATTTAAAATTTAACAATTTACTTAATAATATCAAATAAAATGTAATTATAATTCAGCAATTAATAATTCAATACTTAAAATAACTTACAATATCATAAAGTCACAAATAAAAATGCTATAACATAAATCAAACATTAAGAATAACATAAATTCAAGTTTAGCATTACTACAAATTCACAAATAAAATTTTTAAAAAACACTACAAATACACATAAAATAATGCGATGTCAATATTTTAAATTTAATTTAACGTCTATATTTTTAATTAATTCTATTATGTTTTTTATTTAACATATATATTTTATAATTTAATTTAATTTAATAAATAATTTAATTGAAAAGAGAATAGGGATTAGGATATTCAATTTCTTGGATACATTTACATTCGATTCGAATCTACATGGATTCTAAAATTAAGAATTCGGTTCTATATATTTTAACGTGTGGATTTAAATTTTTTTGAATCCAAATTTTCTAAATGTTTGCAAATTTAGATATTTTTATCAAACCCTATATACATGCAACAAATTACTCAGTAGGCACTTATAGTGCCACCTGAGCGAAGCATGCATATATATATATATTTCTATATATGCTGCTTTTAATAGAGCGAGGCGGGGTCCTTATTCTCGGTGAAGTGAGAAGAAACACGTGATTCACTTAAATATCACGAAATGGTTATATAACCAAAGGGTAATAAAACAAGAAACACATGGAACTTCAAATGAAAAGAAAATTAGTTGTTTCTTGCCCAAGGCATGGCCCATGGGTCAGATGGCAAAATAGCCTGGGCAGGGCCGGCCCATTTACACGGTCTTCGGCTAGGATCTCCTACATAAGAGTCTGGATAAGCATATGGGGAAAAAAACCTGAGCAAGACCCAAGCTTTATTTTTTTTTTTAAAAAATAAATTTATGAATTAAAATAATAAATTCAAAGTTGAAAAATAATATAGAAATAAAAAAATTAAAATACTTAATTCATATATTAATAATGATTCAAAAAATTTAAAATTATAATACTAAACTCTCTTTTAAATGTTAAATAATTGAGATAGTGTTTGAATTAGATAATTCAAAGATTAAAAAATTAAATATCTAAATTTTTATTTACTTCATTTTCTTTATTAATATAGAAATAAAAAAAATTAAAATACTTAATTCATATATTAATAATGATTCAAAAAATTTAAAATTATAATACTAAACTCTGATTTAAGTGTTAAATAATTGAGATAATGTTTGAATTTGAGAGCTTTCATATTAAAAAATTAAATCTCTAAATTTTTATTT
The DNA here is from genome assembly GCA_030449905.1 of Luvunga scandens. NCBI lineage: Eukaryota > Viridiplantae > Streptophyta > Magnoliopsida > Sapindales > Rutaceae > Luvunga > Luvunga scandens. The sequence goes on along the minus strand of JASUUG010000864.1, from coordinate 31,773 downwards.
ACTTTATTTTCTTTATTTATTATTTTATTTTAAGATACTTTTTTAATTCATTGTTTATTATAATAACTTAATTATTATTAGTTCATTTTAAATTTATAATAATTTAAAATAAATAAATAAAAGTCTAAGCTTTAAAAATCCAATCCAAACCCGTAAGAGATCCATCCCTGATCCAACACTTACACTTCTACTCCAATGAATTTGGGTCTATGATTGAAAAGTCTAACCCAAACTCTTAATTTGCCAACTCTCGCACGTGGGTGGATTAAAGGGGTTTTTCCTTGAAATTATTATCTAAACAACAATATCTCTTTTAAATAATGACATATTTATACTTCTACTAAAGCTTTATTTTAAGTTTTTAATTATAAACTAAAAGATTGTTTTTTTATGAGGCCAAGTCTCCGTTACCCTTATTTCCTTTTTTTTATTTTTATTGGTATTACCATTTGACTCCAAGGTTAAATTTTAATTAGTAACAAATTTCAACAATTATAATGATTCATTAAAAAATCACAAACACAACAACAACAATAATAATAGAAAAACATAAATATAGTTAGAAAATTTTGTGGCCGGCCTCCGGCTTGTTAAGATTAAAATTATTGGCCGTAAATGGCATTGTTCACAAAATATATTTTGGCATAACAGAGCTTTGGCCACTGCTCGTATCGTAATTGGCTTGGCCCCTTTGAGTACGAAAGCAAGAGGAGGAACGAATTGTGTTTCGTTCTCCGTTGACTTGTCTCATCTGGGTCAATCTCTAATCCATTCGCTATAGCTCCTCATGGCTGTCTCTCCCAATGTGAGTTTCTTACTTTTTCCTTTTTCTGTGCTTATTTTTATTTTTTTTATTCTCTGTATTACGATGAATTTTATTTTGATTTTACTGTTTCTTCATGTTGGTATTTTGAGGCTAAATTTGAAATATTTTGAGAAAGCATAAAAGCGGGTTTTTTTTTTTGTTTGTTTTCTTCATTTATAATTTTAGTGCAGTGCCTGATGAAAGTTATTGCTTCATTTATTTATTTGCTTTCTTTTTATCAGTTGCATTCTTGTTGCGGCTCCATATGATTCTGATACCTTGCGAAACACCATTAGTTTCAAAAGCTTAAGTTTATTAGGAAAGAGCTCAAGAATTATACATATGGAGACAGTTCATTGGATAATGAATATGTTGTACAGGTGTTAGGTCTGTTAAGAGTGAACCACGAGCTTAGAAATCCAGCAGTTTAGTTTCAAGTTTGTTGGCTGTTATATTGACTCTTATTCTATTACGATTCAACTAGGTTAGCATGCTTATAAAACCACCATTTGCATTTTTGGCAAATCTCGTGGCATTTATGCACATCAGGTACTAATGAATGTGCATAAGTTAACTGAACGCTATCAAGTTTGCTTAGTGATAGAATGTAGGTATTCCTGTTTGGAGATGGAGGCAGTGTGAATTTTTTGAAAAAGATAGCTGCTATGTTGGAACCTCTTGGGCACTTTTTAGTTCATCACAACTTTAAAAGAAAAAGTGACTTTCCTTAAAGGATAGAGCATAGAAAAGAAAATGCTTCAAGGATATGGCTGGTTTGAAAACTTCCATAAGGGCATGCCCTTGATTTTGCTTAAAGGCAAAGTATTAAACATTCAGAAGATAATTAAGTAGGTGAATGCCGTACATACAAAGTCTGCATATGCACACTTTACATTGAGGAATGGTAATAAAACTTGTAAAAATACTTTTGGAAAAGATGTTTATAAAACATAATCCTCCAAACTCTGATTTGATACCTTTTTGCGTGGCAACGCCACCTCTAACAGGCCCAAATTCTGGAAGACATGAGTAAGTTAAAAGTGTGAAATAGAAAATGAAAAGTTTACAACAAAAGAACTAATTTTCCACCATTTGGTTTTTATTGAATTAATTCTGCCTAAAAATGGATATGGTCCCTGGAACAAACAATTAATTGTTATTACTGATAGGGAACGTGATTTGATCTCAATGTAGGATGCTGGTACTGGTTTTGTTAGTAGCAAACAGACAGAGTTGATAAAACATAATTAACATATGAACAATTTTTCCACATGTAGGAACACTATGTAACAATGATCAATAAGGATAATGAGCCTACATGTTGGGGTTGTGGACTGCATCTTGTTCTTCCATCTTGCACGCCTACTTTCAAGTGCGGTTGGTGTGGAGCCATCACAAGTCTAAATTTACAGAAACACGAAAGCAAGTGGTTTAAGTGGAGACGCTTGCGTGACCGATGCTTTGTTTGTGTCCTCTTTGGATTTATGGGCTTTGTGATATGTATGTTCATGTAACTTCTTCACTTTTATTGTAAAGTCTGCAAAGCTGTTTGCTACCTTTCATATATATGTCCACACATGTGCTCACATTCATGCACACAACAAACAATTTTTTGGCACATTTATGTGATTGTGTTCTCTTTTCTGTTTTACTTCGTAGCAAAATTCTATTAGGGTCATGGACATTATTAGGTTAGCACTGGCACAAATATGTATGGACAAGGCATTGGTATTCTTAATATCTTATGCAAATAATATGAACAAGGATTTGAAATGAAAATAGAATAACCAATGTAAGTTGAAAGACTGCAGAAGATCCCAAGCCCTCATGCTTTGGCCCATGCTTCAAAATTTCCGTGCCGGCCTGCACCATCAATTTTTGCTGTCCAATTCTAAAGGAGGCTGTGTTGCACAAATCATTCTCAGTTTTACAAACTGTTGAGATTTGGAAAATTTACTTTATTTTGTATATTCACAATCCTGCATTTTCTATTCCTAAGATTAGTTGCAGAGTAGTTTTACTCATTATATTCACTGGTGTTAATTTCATCTGTCTAATATTAGTAACTTTTATCTGTAACTGCAGGTGGCGGAGTGTGGGCAGTTTATCCTGTTGTTTTCTCTATCAGCTACTTTTGTGGGATTTTTCACTTGGTCATAACAATATGCCTATCTGTGTCTACTCTTTCTATGTTCTGCCTTGCAGCATTCCACTGTCCTGGTGCGCCACCCCTTGTTCTGTGGGGTAGCTATCCACTTGTGGGGAAACGTGACCTTGAAAACTATACTTTTTGTCACTATTGTTCAAAGCCGAAATCTCCTAGAACTCATCACTGCCGCTCATGTGGGATGTGTGTGCTGGACATGGACCATCACTGCCCATTTGTAAGTACTAGTCGAAAGTTTTAAATTGTTTATTATGTTGGGAATATGTTATTCAGGTATCTTACTTGCAATGATGTTTTATCTTGACACTGAATTTTGGACTCTTTGTAAAAGCACTGGAGCTCGGAACCACAGATTATCTAAAGTAAGGATCTGATTATAAATATAGTATTTAGTTGTTGGGCTTTCAACTGTTTTATCTTAGGACTGTCCAACAACTCCATGCAAGTTTAAAGCCTTCTATGTGTTAGCCTAGAGCTACTTTACTTTCTTTCAATTTTTTTCTTTCTCCTCATTTTTCTAGTAAGTTGAATTCAAGAATCTGGAAAGTCAAAGTTGTTGTCTATCATTCAAAGGTGGAAACTTGTCAAGTTTTTGCAATGTGAAGCATCAGAACTTTTGAGCTTCTTTGATGCAATTTGAAAAGCTATATATACATTTATCTATTTTGTTAATGATACCAGATAATCCCCTCAGCCTATCTCTGTGTACATCCTGTCTGAAATTTGGATTGATGCTGGACCTTGGAACCTTTAGCAGTCAAAAGAACCCCATTAACAGTTCCGATGTAGATTAGGAGCTCTGATTTCTTTGTTGGATACCAAATTCGACCCACTAATTGGGGGTAAAAATTGAAGTTCGAAGAGATATCTTTCTTCTTCTTCTTCTTCTTTTTTATTATTATTATTTAATTTTGAAAGGAGAAGAGATTTCTTTTAGCCTCTATTATTGCATAAATGAATAATTTAATATTATTGCATTTATGCGACTAATTACCATGTCTTCTTGCTGTAGAATCCAGTGTTTCTTGCTTTAGTTTAAAACTACATTCAAAACTTGGTTATAAGTATTATGTGTAGGTAACTTTGATGTCAGAATCATCTAATGTCCAAAATCTTCAATAATTTGGATTTTGGTAAATGAAACCGAGACCTTGTGTGGAATAGTGATTTGATGCTTCTTTCTAATTCTATAGATTAGTTTGAACAATTAAAAGCCATTGGTGTGTAATGGCATAATTATCTTTCTCTCTTACGTGGTGAGAAACTGTTTAGAAATGTTGCAGTTCCGTATTTTTTCTACTTGGATGTGTTTGTGTGATGAAATTGAAAGATTGTTAGTTGGCAAGATATGGTAGTTTATACTCTCAATTTTAACCATATGAAGTTGTATTCTTCATTTTCCTTTTTGTAAGTTCCAATAAATTTGGTGTCAAGATACATTTTCTAACAAGAATTTGCTGTTGATTATGTAATGCAGATCGGAAACTGTGTTGGTGCAGCAAATCACAGATACTTCATTCTATTCCTCATTTCAGCTGTTGTCAGTACAATATACGTTGCAATTATGTCTGTGACAGCTGGGTTACACATCTGGTCACCATTATCAATTAGATCTCATGCCCGCGCAAATGTGGTTGGCGCTGATTTGGCTATGAGATTTGTAAAGGAAATCATTATTGCTTTGCTAAACTCTGCCTTGCTTATGTCTTCTAGAGGGCTTCTTCTTGTTTATCTTTTCGTTTCGAGCATCTCTGTGAATTTGGGGTTGAGTGTACTCCTGTGGCAGCAGCTATTTTATATATACGAGGGTAAAACTTATTTAAGCCATTTAAGTTCTCAAGGAGGCGATGGAGCTGATGAAAAAGATTGTCAGAACATTTTACGCTTTTTTGGTTGCCCATATTCTGTTTCCAGATACCTGCCCGTTGTTCGTGATTGTGAGAAGAGACACGTGAGGTGAAAACAGATTCGCATGCATACATTGAAAGAAGTAGACATTTTTTGATGATATCGGATGTTAGTTTCTAATTTGATCTTGGACTATTTGCCCGGCTCCTTCCTCGTACAACAATTTTGCATTCCTTTACCAATGGAGATGGAGTGGAGATTTGTGGTCAAATCTTTGTGTTTGTGTACAGCTTTGATAAAATGTAACAACAAAAACTAGAATGAATACATAGTTTAGTTAATAATCTTCTATTCAGGCATCTGTTTCAATCCTTCAAAGCAAATAAGAAGTGCTAGATTTAAAGGTAAGTTTCTTTTATCTATAAAGCAGATTTATTGGTAACAATATTTTTTTACTTTCAGAAATACTACGCACTACCAATTTTATACAAACACTTTTTGTACAAATTGACGTGAATTAAATGAAACAGGCTTGGACTTAGTGATGGCAATCAAATCCGGACCAGATTGAACCCTGAAAATGTGGGTCGGGTTCAACCTGCATCGGATCAATTTTTATTCGGAATCCGAATGTAATTTTGAGAACCCGCATATTTCTGAGTTCAGATTTGAGTTCAAGTGAATCCGTAAATTCGGAACTCGGATCCAGAAATTTTTATTTTAATATTAATTTTTTTAGAAATTATTTAATATAAAATTATAAATAGAAAAATTAAAAAAAAAATAAAAAGAAGTCCAACCTAATTTCTCTTGTGTTTATGTTTTTTTATAAGCAATTCGGGTTCAAAACTCAGAATTCGGAAACTCGGATTTTTTCAGGTTGAACCCAGCCCAGACAAAAAAAAAAAAACAAGTTTAAATCCGAGTTCGATATACGAAATTGTGTATCCGGGTCTAGATTCGGAAAGGCCAAACCCGGACTCGAACCCAGAAATTACCATCCCTGCTTGGAATTGCAAAATAGAGACATTTATGTTATTAAAAAGGGCCGGGGGGGGGTAGAGATTTTTGGTTGAAATATTATACAATTATTATATAGGGTAAAGAAGTCATTTTTGTATCTAATTGATTCAAATTTATAATATGGGATTATCCTCATTGAAGAATTGTTGTTACTGGGGAGTGGATGGGCAGTACCTAACCTACATCTCTTAAGTGTCTAACCAATCTTCAAAAGACTAGAAAAGTGCCAATTGCTTAGGAAGATAAGGTAAAGAGAGATATGGGAGCAGAAGCTAAAGCTATCCATTTGATGCTGTCAAACGGATTCTCTGCTTGTAATCTACCAATCTCCCTAGCCAAATCCAAATCCTTCAAGCTTGTTCCTCATCACAATTCCAAAATATATGCTGCTTCTTTCAAGAAAAATATTGACTCTTCACAGTCGCAGGTATACATACATACACACTTACAAACGCACGCTAAACTGTACTACTATACTATACTATAATGCCAAGAAAACTTTGAGAATAAACAAATAAATAAAATAAACTCTTTAATTGATTACATACGACGGTCGGTTAATATTGCATTCTTTGCGTGCTTCTTTGATTGTGTTTAGACTGTGAAAAAGAGATCAAAGATTCCGCGGCCTCTGATAACAGTGTCACCATCAGATGGAAGATGGCATGGGAATTGGAACTCTGAGTATGTGGTCTCTCTGAAACAATTAAGATTGGCTGATTTGGTTGAAGATGATGATCATCTTCATCAACACAACAACAAAGATGCTCAAGTTTCTATCAACCTTTCTATCCAAAAGGTATGGCTATTATTATTTGGCCCTTTTATTTTCTTTTTCTTCGTCTTTTTTTTTTCCCTCCATTTGTTCCACATTTATCATTAAACGTCACTTTAGTATTTTAGGAGCATATTAGTTAATTGTTTACGAAACATTCTGTTTGTTGTACTTTTGAAACTAACTAAGCTTATAAGTATAATAGTTACAATTGAACCCCTGTTACCATTATTCATCAGGCATGTGGCATTATGCGTGCTTGTGTTTAATCTCAAATAATAATAATAATAATAATCAAATTAAATGCCTCTCAATCAACTATGAAACTCTTAAAGTCTAAAATAACGGTCTTGCTAAGTAAAACCATCGGTATTTTTACAACAACTCACAATCAATTTTTTTTTTTTTTAATGATTTAATTGTTAGTTATGAAACCACTAAAAGGTTATGAGAAATTAATTTTAAGCAAGATGTAAAGTTACAGGTAATGTGACTTAGCAGCTGTCTTGAAACAAATTGATTTGATTGTAGCATTGCTACAAACTATCCTGTGTTAAGTAGTTATTTATTATGCATTTCATTATACCGCATGATGAGTTGTATAAACATCACGTGTATGTTGTTATTAATTGAGATATAAACTTTACATTATCAGTTGTATAAACATTCTAACTTTTTAAATATATGCAATACGACCCTAAAGTTCTATTTATTTGTCTTAATTTGTTTACTCTAGCATGCAAGTTTTGGGTTTTCGGTGGATGGAAGGATCATCACATCCTTCAGTCGAAAATGTAGCTATTGTTCTTCCCCTTATTGCAAAAAGGTATATCTTATCTTTAACTATTAATTAATCTAGCTAGCTAATCCTGCATATGAATCTTCCAATACAAAAGCAAATGTACAAGAAAAAAAAAAAGAAAAAGAAATAGAAATAAGTAAACGCTTTAATAAATATGTCGTGATGCAACAGATTGATACAACCTTTAATGTTTGGGTGCTACTATCAAGCAGAGAGAATCGCAACGTTCAGCTGCCTGATGTTGGTGGTGATCCTTCAGTGAGTTCCTAAAATCTTTTTTATTTCTCTATTTATTCTTCAGTTTCAAAATTCCAATTAAAACCGAATTTTAATATAACATGTGTGTATATATATATTTGTGCAGGTAATATATGTTAAACCAGGATATCAAGCTGATCTTGATTCACTCATACAAGATACAATCCGGCTTACAACCACAGTTAAAGTATATACATATATATGTATAAAATCACCCACAAGCGCAAGCACTCTCATTTTTTTAAAATTTAATGTGGACGCACTCTTAAATCGTACAGTTTAAGAAAATTATATTTGAAGTCATGTGGTTTAAGAGAGTTTAAAACTAACTCTCTTGCTCCATAATTTTAAAAAATGTATCCGTACAAAAAGAAGAAAAATGAGAACACCCGTATTACGTAAGGATTATATATATATATGTTTGTGTGTACTCACACTTTGTTCTTTTTTTTCGTTTGCAGGATACGTGTTCAGAAACATGTGAGAAATCTGAACCTGCAGTTCAATGTGAGTGGTTTTGACAAATTCATCAATTAGGGCCGAGTATATATTATTGTAATTAAGTTGCTTAATCAGCTATCTAATTAAGTAATTAATATTGGTATTTTGGCAGATATTGGTGCTAAAAACACCGCTTCTATGGCTAAAAGATGGGGCAGACTCTTGGAGCTAAGGAATACACAGCTATAAGGCATTAGGCATCCATCGTTCAAATTGACTTCATTTCAGGGCAATGTGATGGAGAGCATACTCCTGTTGTTGTGTGATTACGTGTATCTATGTATAATGTACCATAAATGATAATAAAGCATTAGTATCACACCATATGTGACTGCACGTACGATAACTAATGTACATGAACTTCACATGCTGATCAACAACAATTTCTATAGAATTTACTTCTGTTTACGAAAAATGAGTCACACAAAATTATTATGTTACTTTTGAAAACATACAAATTTGTTTCTGAATATTTCAAAGAAAATTCTCCACAAGGGCACGAACGTACTCAAATTTTTTACCACAATAAAAAGGAAATGATGCATCACTCTTTAAAAAAGCTTGCTATGACCGGTGTGAAATAGTTAGAATAGTCCAATTCCTTCCCACAATGAAATTTAAAAAAAAAAAATTATTTTCACTCTCTATTTTTTCAAGGGCATTTAAGGGTAATAATATATCATGGTGATTTCTGATTACGCTCATAAAATAATTGGACAAATGATTATCGAAAGAGTATGGTCTCCCCGTGTTAAAAACTAATTCAATGACATTCGGTTTGGAAACTCCATAGGTACAAGTGATGAATTTACATAAGTTTCTTCTTAAATGATATTAAATAAAACGTTAGGGACATCATTAAAATTTTTCCAACGCCCAGAAATTTTTTCTATAACAGCTACAGGTCAGTTTGCTTGCTCTTTTCTGGAAGGATAACGTTGCTTGTGCAGATATCTCAGTCTCCGATGGCAACTTCTTTTCAACTTGCTAACACTTTTCATGTTAAAGGTGGCACTCATCTATGCTAATATAAATATCCTTTCAAATTTTTGTTTGGCTTTCATGTTACGCGTATAAATATTTTCTGGCAATATTTGTAGGATGGTCACCTCCGGTTCCCATAAAACAGAGTTTCGGCATTTCTGTAAGTACCCGGCTGCTCTTTTTTTTTTTTTTTCTCCCCCTATAGTTTTTTTTTTTAGTTTTTATTTTAGTTTATGTTTTACCATTATTGATGGAGATGAGGGATGTCTTCTTACCATGATTTTGGAGTTCATTTTCATGTTTCCTTTACTGTATGTGAATGATGTTATTCAGGTTGTGCTGTGTTTAGTTAGTTGTTGGAGTTTTGTTGAGGATTGGAATTTGGAGCTTTAATAATTCCCTAATTTTCGTGACAATTATATAAATTTTTATCTATTTATTTGGATTTTCAATTAAACTTAGGATCAGGTGAAGATTGTTCACCTTTTGACTTTCCAAGATCGTTTATTAAAGTTAAAGTGTTTCTTGAGTTGACACCATGCACAGAATTAACACAAATTTCAGCATCAATAAGCTCACTGAGCTGTGTTAGACAACTCTTTCAGCTCTATATTTTGTTGTGTAGCAGTACATAGATGTGTTGCTTAGGATTTCTATGAATAATTTCTTTTGGTTTTAGTTACTATTGATTCTATCTATGATTCATTCATCTAATGAGTAATGGTGTGATAACAACGGATACCCATATGTGATGCTTAACTACATAGAAAGTCCACAAAGTTTTGTTTATTGATCACACTTTGCTTCATACAGTACAAGGATCCTCGATTCTACTACATTGTTCCCACTCTTAACATTAAGCCTTCAAAACGGATAAGTTTTTCTGTGTAAAGGATGAGTCTCTTACCTTAAAACATTAAATTTTTCTATATTTGAATGACATTGGAGACCAAGCTAAATGTGGCCACATGCCAATGTACACTTAGGTATGTAGGATTCTGCTGTTTTCTTGGAGTAAAATGGGCTGTTCTTGAAAAGACTAATATATGCATTCATTCTTAAAACAAAATGGATTATTGTTGGAAAAGTAATACATGAGAAAATGCTGTGGGAATCGTGTTTTGTCTATAACTATTGCCATTAGCATGCTACTAGGTTTTCCTGGTAAAATGAACAGGCTACACGTGTCCTTTGCTGTTGTGTATGCAATATAGTTCCAGTAGCTTTTAGCTGTTACTAGGTATTGGAGACCTATTTCTCTTTAAGTTTTCAATTTTGTCCCTAAATGCAATTTTATATCAACAAACTCTCAATATTTCATATTCTGTCACATATTTGTTTGATTTACTAGACATATGAGCACATAAGTGAATCAACTTGTTGCATGTTAAAGCCCAAAAAAGCTGGTAGTGACCGATGTTTGATCTTGGGTATTATTTCTATTAAATTGTTTGAACTTGGGTGATATGAATTGGCAGGCACCATTAATAACAAAAACCCTGCCAATGTCCCATGCAAAACATTAAAATTTGTTGGGAAGACTTTGTAAGAGTCCTTATTCTTTACAGCCAGTGAGAATTGAAATCCTTATCGGTTATCTAACAGTAGGCAGACGATTTTCATTTTTCCCCAAAATAGCTGTATGTCTTTCTGATGTCTTTCTAACTCTCTGCCTTGTGGCAGGAAAGATTAAGAAGCTCTAGCAGAAGAAATCTATGCAGCGGCCATCAAGTCTCAATTTTTAGCACATGCTGTTTCCTGGAAGAAGCAAATCTCCTTAACATCAAACCCTCTCCATCCACAGCAGCTTTTTCGGGAATCTCCCACGACAGCTTCAATATTGTTAAAAATATCAAGCTTGATGTGGCAGACACATCAGACATCACCTTAAATTTTGTTCAGATATTGCCATTTGCAGATTTGGACCCGGCTACAGCGAAACTGGCAATTGGTGTCGTAGGTCCCTTTCTCTCAGCATTTTCCTTTCTATTTATCTTAAGGATAATAATGTCCTGGTATCCAAAAATTCCACTGGGGAAGTTCCCATATGTACTAGCTTATGCTCCCACAGAACCCTTTCTTGTTCAAACGAGAAAGTTGATTCCACCTCTTGCAGGCGTGGATATAACTCCTGTGGTTTGGGTTGGATTGTTAAATTTTCTAAATGAAATATTGGTGGGACCACAAGGTCTTCTTGTCCTTGTCTCTCAACAGATTAACTAATCTACTTAGGTGCATGCATGAGGCAAATTCTTATTCCTTGTTTAATTCTTGCAAACTCAACATGCTAAAGACTTGAGTTTGTGAAAATATCTTCATTCAGATATTTGTGGATCTTATGTACATTTTTGTACAAAAGCGTGTTGTTCGTAACATACCTGAAGAGTAAAAAGAATTTATAATTTATAATATTTGTTGTATTATCTTTTTTTTTTTGAGAATTATCTTTTAAGTTCTCTCATATGTTCAAATTTAGCTCTCTTTTAACCAGCAGAGACAAAAAATTCAAATGCAATGAAAGGAGAAAAATCATTCCAGCATTCTTCTCACCTTGCATAAGGTAAATAGTGGGGCAAAATTTATTATCTACTTAAATCATTGTTTTACAGATTCATGTGCAACAGCCAAAACATGTAGTGACGAACTAGAGTTCCACATTGACACAGTATAATGTTCAACAATTAAAAATCATTTCATTTCATTAGCTGAGCCTATTGTTAAGCAACTCCAGAAACAATCCCCCTGTTCTTTTCTCAGATGTATCTGCCCGAAATTTCATGTCTAAAAGTCTGCTACGAGGAAGTTGCTTGACAGTGACACCTGCCATACAATGTATATACATATATAAGCTTCTGTTTCTACTCCAATCCAAATTTCCACAAGCAAGGAAATAAAGTGTGCAGCGTCACTAAATAAATAACACCAATTACCTTCTCGCCCAGTTTGAATGGAGGCAGACCCTTGTAAGGGCATGTACTGCAGCGGAAAGCATCACCAAGTCCACACTGCAAAATACATATTAAAAGCATGAACCATAAAACCAAAAAAAAGTATGATTTAGAAATTATAAAAGTTTTGTGATTTAGAAATTATAAAAGTTTTGTGATTTAGAAATTATAAAAGTTTTCACATTAAGAATGGAAATTCATAACAGCACTTACATTCCCACATGCCGACTGTGGATTGTTCAACTGATCCATATTCAATCCCAACTTTTCTACTTTCTCCTCTGCCTCAGCCCTACCACAAGTGCAGTTTTTGCAAGCTTTCCTCGTGCTTCCAACTTCACAATCACCAACTGCAAAGATGTTTCAGTTTAAAGCATGTTTAGAGATATCCTATACAAACATCTACACTAAAGAGGCCTCACAAAATAACCCGTTTTTGAAAGTTTGCTATTTTACCCGGTGGTAACTGTGGTTTCTTCAAATCCTCTTCGGTTAAGAGGGTATCTTCATCAATCAAATCAGAATCATCATCCACCTGAAGTTTCACTAAACTTTTTGGAGCCTTCTTAATAGCAAAGGATGACCCAATTTTCCATGTAGGCTTCTTACCCTTTACCTACAAGTGAATACACAAATTTAATTACTAAATTGCTAAATAGACACTTCAAAGTAATCTTTGATGCGTAATTAAATTACAATTTTGATGACATGAAGTTCATAGCAGAGGGAAAATTAGAAAGTTAAGACCAAAAGCAACAATACATGAAATAAAACATTTAGTCCCCTTCCCCAACAAACAAATGCCATACAAAATAAAGCACAAAAGTTCACCCGAGTTAATGCTTGCAATTTTTCAATAAACCTCCCAACAGAAGCAGAAGTGAACAAATTTAACAAAATTTAATTCTTTTCTAGCTGATTAATCTTTGATCAGTGCCGATTCCTTCTTACCATATCACACAAACCCAAATTCATACAAGACAAGGGATGAAATGAAAAACTGATATCGAAAATATAAGGTATAATTGAAACTTACCCCAAATAAAACAACTTCACCTGGTACAACTGATTTTAGTTGGACACGTTGCGCATCTAGAAACCCCGCTAACAGCAACTTGCGCTCAAGAGCAGAGATTGCCTTCAAGGAAAACATATGTGAGACATCTTACCAGAAGCCCATTCAAACAAAATGATAAACAGGAATAAATTTACCTTATCGACATCCCCTTTATCAGACATCAATTTCTTGTAAATAAGAATTATCCCACCAGGCTTTAAAACTCTTGAAATTTCCTCAAGCAGCTGATCACCAGGAAGTTCATGTGAGCTAGAGATGGAGAGGACAATATCTATAGAGAAGGACTCCATTGGAAGCTGATCTGTTAAAACACATTGACAAAAGCATCATATTACTATTTGAAAATCAAAATACAAAAACGCAGAGGACTGATACTTCCAGCAATAATGAAGTACAGTAACACATAAATCCAATTAATCAGTAAAAATGCAACAACAGCGGAGTCAAGCAATGAGTTACACCAATAGCCTAGTAAAAATGCAACAACAGAGATATATACAACTGGAGTATTACAAATCCAAAGTGCATGCCCAGACTCATACCCCACCAGGAGGGACGCCACTTCCACTCGCATTTCCAATAATTTGACTCTACAATTTGCTAATTGTAGAGCTTGGAGCCCAAATCTCCTCAAATTCCAAAGGCCGAGTGGCCTCATGGTTAGTTCTCAAAAGGCAAAGAAAAAACAAATTTCATGTGAAGCAAATCTATTATTTCCAAAAAAATTTTTAGGAGGTTTCCAATAAAACTAATGTCAACAAACAAAAACACTCAGAAAGCCAGAAAATCCACATACTGAATTTAAAAGAGGGGGGAGGGGGGTTATGTAATAGGTAAAAAAACCATTATTCAAAAACATAAATAAATTATACAGAAAATATGACCCAAAAAAAAAATTGCATATGCACAAGTGAATTTCATGTCTCATTTTATGGAAACAAACAAGAACTGATTCTCACTGCTTAAAGGCCTGTAAACAGGTATACAATCATGGCTTTCTAAATTATAGATACAGGATTGAGAATATATATACATATATATGATACACAATGTAGGATTGAAAATATTACTTAGAGAAGAAGCTTGAGTAATAATTTGAGGATCACACTGTTCAACTGCTTCATCCCCAAGCTCTCTTATTGCATTCAAAACTGCACTCACAGGCAGAATTTTATCTTCTGATAAAGCAAGCACAGCACTCTGCATTTTTCCAGTATCCTACATCAGAACAGAGTAAGCCATTTATAGCATGTACATGAACATAATAGTTAATCCAATCATGTATTTATATGATTGTGCCAGCCTTAGTCGACCGAATCTAAGTACCAACAGAAGAAAAATTCAGCATACTATGAAAATGTATAATGAAAAAGACATAATTATAGAAAAAAATTGAAAAGAAGAGCAAAAGTGCATGATTTATATTCGCTTTGTTGATTCTCGTAAGTCAAAGAAAGCCATCAAATCAATTCCGTTGTTTTTCATGTATTGTTTACATCGTTGGCCACATACAAAAAAAAGAGAAAATTATTTGAAAAAAATTGCAATAAGAAAGAACAAATCAAACAATAAAAAAAAAAAATTAAACGAATCGATAGGGCATGTAAAATCTTAAAAGAAAAAATTATACAAAGAAAACGAAAGGTAACCCACCATATAGATAGATCTGCCTACAAAGGAGATCTCAAAACCCTAATTATAATCTTCGATTTCGTGATTTGGATTTTGATTTTGATTTTGATTTTGTCTGTTAGGCCGTCACGAAACGTCTTGTGTTTGAAAAGAAATCGCAGTGAGATCTTATTTATTTTTGCTTTGTTTGGCTAACCGACTCCTTCTTTCTCATTCTCTTTCTTTGAAATTCACGAAAGTGATTTTAAATGGAGGCAAAGGCAAACAAGTAAAAGGGGAAAAGGGTTACGTCACTGACCCGACCCGGTGCGACGTCAGCGCATCTGAGGACCTTAGCTGGGCGCTGACGTGGCAATTATTGCTTAGCTGTTCCCGTATACCCTAGTTTTTATGACACGCGTACGAGGGGTAGTGCATGGAATTGGAAAAGTTAAAAGCAATTTATGGGTCATGGGTCAAAGGTCAAAGGTCAAAGGTCAAAGGTCAAAGTTGTAATTTTGTCGATTCAGGTGGTTCCGTCCATCACACACTGCAGCAATTTATTTATTTCCCTCTCTTTATCCTGTCATCAGTGTCTACTGGAGGAGAAGAGTGAAAAAAATGGGGAAGAAGAATAAACGGAGGGTCCCAGAGGTACTGTGGAGGCTGTACAGAGACCGGGCCCGAAGCTTATCCCACACCGTCACTTACCTATTAACTCAGAGTCAATTAGCACCGTCGAACTCAAACACCAGCGGCGCTGAAGACGACATGTCGTTTATTCTTAAGCACAACGATCCCTCTGACTATCACAACCTCCTCAACAACTGCTACATTGTTATAAACGACAATGCTCCTCCACTCCCCTCCCACTTCTCTCTTCGCAATCGCTGGTCCCAGCATCAGGTAACCATAATGCCACGTGACGATTTAAGTTTTTCTTTTTTTTAGTCACTGTTACTGTTGTGTCTCCAGATTGTCAAAAAGACTATCGAGATGATAATGTCGGAGAATCCATTGTCTTCCAATGTAATATGCAGTGCTTATGACAAGGCAAGTACTCTTTTTTTCCCCCCTTGTGGCAAGTTTTGTATCTTGTTGATTGCGTACTTCACTGGAATGATCTAGCGGATGATTTTTGCTTACATTTTGGTGACCAACACTGCCACATAACATCTATTCACGAGGCGTGCTGTGTATTTGCTCGTTTGTATATATGTTTTTTTATTTAACAGGATAACTGTTCGAGTTTCATTTTCGAGCTTCTAACTGGTCCGGTTTGGTGTCTTCTATTAAAAAGGGTATTTCATCTTTTAAGTGTTTGTTGATTTACATTCTTCGGCTATGTTATAAAAGTAGCTAACTTGGGCAATGATTGCATATGTACAGGTTGGGGATGATCTCATGGTTTATCTACTAAAGCATTCGTCAGTATTTTTGCCCCTTCCTCGTAAGAAACATCATCAAGTGGCAGGTCCCCCTATGAATGATATATGCCGTAAGTTGTTGAATCAGACAGCAAAATCTCATCGGCAAAGTCCCTCATTTGTCCAATTTGGTAATCAATAGTTAAATATCATACTTCATACCCCATTATTCACCGGTTTCTTTTATCTTATCCCATATTTAACTTTTGCCAGGACCCCAAAAGAAGAGGAAGAGAGTTGATAATGTTAGTCCAATATCAGAGAGACAGCTGGCTAATTCTTCTGTCAGGGAGTCTGAAAAGACAAGTTCCATTAATTGTGTTGGCTGTAATGGCAAAAGTTGTTTAAGGCCATTCATCGAACCTTCACTGTACAGCCATGGTCAGTTAATTTCCTCCGGAGATGCTACCAAAGCAAATAGTGTTTTTGGTTTTAAAAATAAAGGGGATTTAGATGGGAGACTTCAAGAAACCTCAAAACAGGTTACAGCTAAGTCTAGAAAGCGTTTAAGACCTTTTAGCTGGCAGCGCCGCAGAAATCGTAGGCAAATAAATTTTGAAGAACCTAGTGATAAGACACCTAGCATGACAGTCTGTACTGTTAAAGATGGTTTACATGGAAGACTTCAGTGTGACTTTAACAACAGGGTAAGCTTGCAAAGGTTATTTTCTTGGAAGAAACTGAGCGATGACTTTGATTTTGGCTTAAAATAATGTTCAACATAACTTTTTGTAAGTATGCAACAACTGTTTTGAGTTATTTACTGTACTATAACACCGGAAAAGCATGCTTGAACATATCCTCTTATTTGTATTCTAATGGCTTGATTGGTATTTTCTTATCACTATTTCATCTGTTGAATATTGTGTTGAGATTACTAATTGTGATTTATCTGCAGATGCAAGAAAAATGCCCTTGCTGTTTGATTCTTCAAGCTCCACTATTTCATCTGTTGAATATTGTGTTGAGATTACTAATTGTGATTTATCTGCAGATGCAAGAAAAATGCCCTTGCTGTTTGATTCTTCAAGCTCCCCTGTTAGTCACCAAAGGGAATCATATTGACAGGCATTCCATATTTTACAGTTTGGAATATTCTTCCACTGTTCTCCCTCGGAAACGTATCCTTTGAAGGATCTTACTATATGCTCATGGCTTATGCATTCCTTCTCAAATTGGAAATATGCTTACCATGATCATCATTATCACATCACTTTATCAAATTTTTAGACAGGAGATCACTTTATCAATTCTTTAGGCAGGAGTGTCATATTTGATTGTTAGTAACAAGTATAGTGCATTATTGTTTGTCTGCTTGCTTTTCTGTCTATGACCCTTCAAACGTATTGTGGCTCCTGGATTACGATGATACATGGTATGCCATCAATAAAAGCAAATATGGCTTAACGACCATTGGAGGGATTGTAAAATAGATCATAAAAATTTGTTATTCAAGGTAGAAAACCTTGGTTGGCAGTACAATTTGTTGCCCCTCACTTGTGTGGACTCGGGTTCAGTCTTGGGGTGGGAGGAGAAGTTATTCAAGGGTAGAACAAACTTTCTTCTAATCTTAAATGGATGATCGGAAATGGTGCAAGAATTTGTCTTTTGGAAGATGCTTGAGCTGGTTTTTCTCGTTTGAAATCCATTTTCTCATTTGTACAATGTACCTTTTAGTCATAATATTCTGCTCAAAGAATGCAGCTGTTGGCTGCATGGTTATCTTGGATGATTCTGTGTTCTTGTGTTTCCATACTTTTAGGGATTTTTTGTTTTCCACTTTGAGGTGGTAAAAAGGCAACTATATTATGGAATTGTTGTGTTTTGGTAATTTTTTGGGTTATTTGGTTGGAAAGGGATAAGAAATTATTTTAGGAAGCATGGGAGGAGGGTGCTGGTTGTTTGAGGGACAATGCTCATTTTGTTGCTTCCATTTGGGCATTGATATCAATTGAGTTCAAGGATATTCCTTTATGTTTTATTTATGGAAATTAGGAAGGTATTGTTAGGTGTTCTTTAATGTATTTCTTGGTGTATCCATCTTCTTTTTGTGGACTTCTGTTCCACCCATTTGTATCTTTTTTTGTTTTAAGTAAAATTTCTTGTTTCTGTAAAAGAAAAAAGAATGGAGAAGAAGAAGGTAATGTTGTACCCTTTTGATTTTAGAAAAGTTTAGCATTACCTTAACAAGCTTCAGATATACTGAATTCTCTAAAGCCCAGTTCTTCAGATGCAAAGTTTCTTATAAGGACAATCTTTGGTTTATCAGATGTAAATCTAAGTGCTGAATCAATGCCATGCTCCCACAGCAATGGCTTTTGTGTCGTTGGATCTGCATGTCTGTAAGTTGAGCTTTATACATTGAATGAGTTTGAGGTTAATATGTTTTTAACTTTCATAATATTGTTTTGGAGTTTCAGATGCTATAAGTGACAATTCCAGTTGGTAAAAGGAAAGGGAGATTTGTAGTTATGGTAGCTTCAGATGTTCAATTAAGTTGCAGTGACATTGATATTTCTTGATCAGTCCCAAACAGGAAATTGAAAGCTCTAAAATGTTCAGGACGGAAAGGGTCGCAGCAATTGGACTGTGAAAGAGGATTTGAAACCTTATAGTAATCGGCATGGCCACTGTCAGCTAGTTAGGCAAAAATTATGATGATGATAGGATAATATCCTGAGATTCTTAAGTGAAGCTTACTTTGGGATTTGTAGGGTAGATATATGATATCATAAACCTAAGACGAATAATTAGGTAATTTTTTCAATAGGAGTGTGGACATCTAGATTAAGCCCATTTATCAATACACTTTTTGTTTCTGGTTCTGCAGGTTTCACTCACTTGTTAAGTTGGTTAAGATTCTCATTCGAAGATCCCAATGTTGCCAGCATTTGAGATTGTTGGATAAGCATTGTGCAATTCCTTCATACAAGCAAAAATCATTGGCTGAGGTTAGTTATTTTTGTGGTTTAAAGCTCAACTTTTAAGGCTTATTAGGTGCAAAAAGGTGTAATAAGCTTTCTGATAGCATACTGTGGTGTTACCTTAGTGGTCTTCTTTTGCATCCTTTTTTTTTTTTTCAATCAATTCAATGCATAGAGAGTAGTTATTTAAATGGCAAATCTGGCGGTGTGGACAGAACTTCACTTGTTGATTTTCATTTACTGTTTCTTCTTTTGTAACGAATGGAAGATATTACAGGACTATGAATAATGCTCTTGGCGTGAGTTGTCAATTACTAATTTCACTTTCACCAGTTTCTTCTATGAATGAAATGATTTATTCTAGATTTTGTATTTTAGGGGAATGGATTGGGTGAAAAATTATCTGAGAAAACTCAAAGCAGTACCAAAATGCCGGAAGCAAGTGATTCTCAGTTTGAGGGAATCAAGTCATATTGCTTGAAAAGTCAGGTGGTATCATTTCTATGGGCTGTCTGTAGGAGTATTATTCCTGCAGATTTGCTAGGAACTCCTGCTAACTGGAGAGTTCTAAGGAGAAATATTTCCAGGTTTATTGGGCTAAGAAGATTTGAGAAGTTCTCTTTAAAGCAGTGTATGCATAAATTGAAGACTTCAAAGTTCCCTTTTTTGTCTAATAAACACTCATCAAGCTACTTGAATGCTCAGATTCTCAAAGATGCCGCAGGACAGAATGCAACAATTCGTAAAGAATTCAGTAAAGTGAATGATCCCTTCCTGAATATGAAACATGACCTTTTAATGAACTGGATTTCTTGGTTCTTTTCATTTCTAGTGGTGCCTTTAGTGCAAGCCAACTTCTATATAACTGAAATTGAGCATGGGAAAAAAGATATATATTATTATCGGAAGTCAGTTTGGAAAAAGTTAACAAACAAGGCTATCACTTACCTGAAAGATAAGAGCTACAATTACTTGGATGATGCAGCTGTTAGAAGTGTTATAAATAAAAGATCTTTTGGTTTCTCAAAGCTCAGACTTCTTCCAAAAGAAAATGGCATAAGAATGCTGGCAAATCTTAAAGCATCATCAAGAATGCTAGCAGAAAAGTCCTGTTCCGAAGCGACAAGTTCCAGAATGTGGAAGAAAGCTCAATTGGATTATAAATCAGTGAAATTTGACCACTTCAAGCCTGTGAATTATGTTCTCCGTGATGCCCATGTTGTTCTAAAAGGTTTGCTGCAGAAAGAACGAGACAAGTTAGGGTCATCAGTGTTTGACTACAATGATGTCTACAGAAAGTTATGCTCATTTCTAATTGGTCTGAGAAAGGAATCAATAACTGTTCCTGGTGTTTTCATTGTGGTTTCTGATGTATTAAAAGCATTTGATTCTATTGATCAAGATAAATTGCTTAGAGTTATGAATGATCTCATACTGAAGGATGAATATATTCTTGAACAGTCTTATCAAGTTGTCTGTATGAAGAAATTTTTGTGGGTTCATGGTAATTCTACATTGATGGATGAAAATACCAGTACTAGTTATACAAGATTGACAAATTCTCTCACCTTTCCTTCATCGCAGAGCATTCTTGTTAGTCAGGTAAGAACTCTCTTGTAACCAGAATGAAATATGCTATACTTGGATCAGCTACTTACATAATGCTGTTCTCATGCCTGATGCTGCTTGGAAGATGAAAAGTAATCTTTTGCATTTCTGCTAGCCATTTGACAATGTAATGTTCAACCTTTATGTCCAAGTATTCTAGTAGTGTTTCTTTCTGTTCTTTTCCTTTTTTTTTTTCATAATAAGAAAAAGCATTGCTTTCATAACCCTTATAACCTTGTTGATTTTACCAAAGAGAATACCTACACTGGATTGGTTTTGTTCTCTTTCCCCCCCCCCCCCCCCACCCTCCCAATCTCGATATAGGTCACATTTTTGTGTTCCATTTATGGTTTCTTCGTTTGGGTATTGATGTCTGGCTAATGCTGCAATCTAATCTAGTCTGTCTACGTTGAATAAATAAAGATTTATCTTTTTCTGTTTCCTTTTTCTGTGGGATAATCTGGCAGGGTTTGAGCCGCAGTGTGAAGAAAGAAAAACTCTTTTTTATTTTAAATGAGCATGTGAAGCGCAATCTGCTAAAATTTGATAATAAATTTTACCTGCAAGGTATAGGTATACCTCAAGGAAGTGTTGTATCTTCTCTACTTTGCTCTTTATACTATGGAGATATGGAAAGGAATGTGCTCTATCCATTTATTGAGAAAATTCGAGAATCTGCTACTGAAGTTCCATCTGGAAGTCATAATTCTGGACAGATGAATGGGAATGAGACAATAAGCTCTTTCCCAAATTATATGCTCCTTAGGTTTATTGATGACTTCCTTTTCATATCAACCTCAAGGAAGCAGGCTGCTAACTTCTTCTTCAGATTGCAGAGGGGATTTCGGGAGTATAATTGCTACATGAATGAGGAAAAGTATGGTGTAAATTTTGATATTGGAGATAAATTAGGGCTTTCATCAAACAGAGTGGTTGTAGGTCGTGATGGTATCACATTTCTTCGATGGAGTGGTTTGCTTATCAACTCTAGCACTTTAGAAGTTCAGGGAGACTACACCAGGTTTGTTTCTGTTTCGTGGTTTCTAGCATCAGATGAATCCTATTGAATTTTCAGTTGGTCTTTCTCTCGTGATATTTTGGTCTGAGTACCAACAGTTATTTTCAGCCTAGACTCAGTTTTCAATGCTATAGGGCTGTAAGTCTGTAACATTGCCAAAAACAGTTCACTCAGGAAATTCCAAATAGCAATCTGACAAGACTTGTCCTTTTGCTCTATCTTGCATGCTTTTCTAGAATGTTGGACTACAATATCTTTCTTCCACCAGCTTAGTCAAGCATCAACTTGATGTTTGATTGGTAGTTCAAAGATGAAACTAGTACAACAGTAATAGTTACCCCCCCCCCCCCCCCCTCCCCCCAAACCCCGAAAAAAATTTTTTTTTTGGCTAACTTTTGCAAGTGTACTTCAAGAGGTTGTCTGGATTTAACAGTAGTTTATTTGCATTGCAAAAATAAGGTACTCTGTATGCTGTTTCGCTAGATCTAAGATTAATCTCTTATTGCAATTGAATGCATTTGAAGTTGGGATTTAATTGATTTAATTTGAAGATTCTATTTATATATTGTTCTAGTTATTGCCTGAGATGTTATTCAGTGTCATCTGATTCATCTTTGAACCTGTTAGTGTTGTCATTCCATTATTTGCATGTGATTGATAGTTGCAAATTAATATTTTGTTCAAACATCATCTTTGAATACGTGCTTAATGTGTTTTCAGTAACATAAGAACCATTTGTGTGGCGTACATCAACAGGTACTTAAATAACCATTTGAGCTCCACTCTTACTGTTTGCTGGCAAGGGAAACCAGCTAAGCATTTAAAGTTGAGGTTACGCGGCTTCATGAGTCCTAAATGCCATCCCATATTTTTTGATTCAAATATAAACTCTGCTGCTGTTGTCAGATTGAATACGTACCAAGCTTTTCTGCTATTTGCAATGAAATTTCACTGTTATATCTCCAACTTATCATACATTTGCAATCTCTCAGCAACTTCCTGTTTGAAAATCATTGAAGGATCTTTCAGGTACATTGAATTTCTATTTTGTTATCTTGCAAAAAGTATTCTCACCCGTACTGTGAAGCCCTCTTTTGTTTTCTTTTCCATTTCCTTCATTTACACTCTCTTTCTTCCTTTCAATTGTTAGGTATGTGCATGTGCTGATTAAGAGAAGAATGGCTTCTCTATCTATTGGTGCCGATATCTGTCCCAGATTTTCACTGGAAGCGGGTGAAGTTGAATGGCTTGGGTTACATGCCTATGTCCAAATACTGAAGAGGAAACAATCTCGGCATAGAGAGTTGCTATCATTGTTGAGGTCTAAGTTGTCAAGACATAGAATCACTGGGATTGTTTCATGTGAATTGAAGTACGCAGTTGAAGTGTCACATTCCTTTTTGATCTGGAAAATCAAGTATTAGCATTGGATTGTTAGGAGTACCAGCACCTGAAGTGATGATTTACTTGCTTCTTATGATTCTTCTCATCACAATATATTAGCCGAGGATTGCTCTTTCAGCAAGATACCGTCAGTCGTACATGGAACGGATAACTAGAAGCCGATTTTTCTTGGATGAAGTACGAGTAACAATTATGTCCACATGCTACCTATATAGGTAGAAATTTCCCCATCAAAACAAAGTTCATAAGACCCCGTGGAGTGCCGACAATTTACTAATTTTTTCAATGACTACAAAAACAATGACAGAAATTGATCACATAATTACATCCCAACCTCATCTTCTTTCCATTTGTTTTCTCAAGTTTCCAAGAGGACCATAAGTTTTGCCTTTGACTTCCTCTTTGCTACAATTACATCTGCTACTGTTTAAATTTGTACCACACTTGAGACATATCCCTTGGCAACTTGGATCGCAAATCACATTTATAGTAATCTCCAAATGCACCATATCTCTAATATTCTTCGAAATATCAATTTCCTTTTCTTCAAGAGCAAAATATAGCCGATCATCCCAATCTATTGAAGCGTCATCGTCTTCCTCTTCAGAGCCATTTCCAGTTGATGACTTTGATTGATCCTCCCCAAACATCATTCCTATATCAATAATCTCTGGTTCCTCAATGGGTTGCTCAGACAATAAAATGGAGAAGTTGGAAAACACACTCTGAGCGGCTGGCTCGCCACACCTTCAACAAAACGTGAACTTATAACTATGTTTGATTCAAAAGGACCAGAAATAAACCGAAATTTTTACAGTGATAAGGCACCAGAACACCAGACAATGTAAACACAAGCCGGTTCTGTTCTCACATAACTTAAAAGTTGATTCTAAGTACTACTTTGTATTTTTCTTCACGTGCCATGCGTTGACTTGCATTGGATTAGCATCATTATTTGCATTTTCTCTTATAGTGGCTAAATTCGTGGAAATCCCTTCAAGAATTAACTTATATAATTGTCTTTGGTAGCCAAGCACTTTCTGACCTTGATCATCCAATCAAGTAATACGTGTGTTATCCAAGCAACCATGTAGCTTGAGCATATAGTGAAAGTAACAAGATACACACAGAAAGCAAATTAAACAAATTCAGTACCTGTTGCACCCACAGAAAGCAAATTAAACAAATTCAGTACCTGTTGCACCCGAGGGTGAGGACAGTTCGAATGATTCCATCGAGCCTCAACTTTTGCCTCTTCTTTGTCACATCAATTGAAATCTGCACAGGTGTTCCATTTGGATAATCTTTCACGGCTTTTGTGACCCGCAATCCCATGGCCGAAGCCCTAGACCTCGATACTTCAGTAGAAAGCTTGCCTAAACCAAGCCTCTCCAAGGTTGTACAATATTCCAAATGCGTGATGGAAGGGTTTCTCTTGTAAATAATCGCCCCTTCCCACGGTGATCCTGCATCTTCTTCAACGTCTTCTTGATCTTCCCAGTCATAAGATTCAGTCTCATCTTCAGTGAATGACTTGGAATCTTTTGCAATAGCATTTGAAATAGCAGGCAGTCTATCACTGACAATTTTGCAACTCCATGGAACACGGCAATGACTAACAGAATGGCATAGATGCGAGAAACAATATGCCCAAGGTTTTGGATTTGGTTGCTTGAATTGGTTGATATGCAAGACGGTAGCAACGTAGCACAAGGACAGTGAAGTTGACATGTCGAAATACAGTCAAAAGAACTTACCTGCGGAAATGATTTTAATATAGTATCAACAATGCTAATAGAATCTTCAAATGGTAAAAGAAAATTTAGCATATATATAGACATAAATATACAAATACGGGAAAGAAAGACTAAAGGGTTAGCTTTCATATGCAAAAGCAATAGACAAGAAATATGTCAGGCATTTATACAAACAAGAGATGTGCAATTATTTTCTGAACAAATATAAACACGAAAAGGAAAAAACTGAGACCCATAAAATGGAAATTCAACGCCGCTTCATGAACTAAAACTTAGACAAAACACTTATATAATGCTGTGTTATGCTATATTTACCTTGAAAGAGGGTCTCACTTCTCAGTTGCAGCGAAATTGTCATAAAAATAAACGCGTGCTCAAGGGAAGGAGGGGATAAAGGGCCAAGTTAAGCAAAGATTAAACTATCGTTTAGATAAAAATAACTTCTATTTTTATTCAAGGAACACCAAGGTCGTTGTAGTATAGTGGTGAGTATTCCCGCCTGTCACGCGGGCGACCCGGGTTCGATCCCCGGCAACGGCGTTTAGTTTTGATTTCAAAAGCTTTCAAGTGGCTCCCTGGTCTGCATATTTGCAAAATGAAAACAATATGTGATTCATTCATATTGAAGAACTAATTCTTTTTACGAGTCATATTTAACTTTAAATGAAGTTTTCTTTTATCTTTTTTTACCTTTCAATTGGAAATATATTAGCTTGGATTGAGGAGTCAAGAAGCTCAAGATTGGGTCTCGGCATCCGTAACCAACCACAAAATAGAACATAGGCTTTTTATTTAGAATTTTGTTTTGCATTTTTGTCACTTGCTGCCAAAAGGAATTGTCCCCCGGGATTTTTGTCTTGCCGTTGGTATTATAATGCCTACGTTAGACAAACAAGAGGGGCTTTCACCCACTTTTAAAGCACCATAACGAGTCCATGGCGTCATGCGTAAACAGTACATGCATCATCAAAATTCAACAAAGTGTAGTTGCAATTGCATACAAAAATGTATTCTAGAGGTTTCAAGCCTGGTCTTCATTTAAATTTTAAAATTTTAAGTATAATGCATTACCCATAATCAAATGCTCAACTTGCTTTGATTATATTGCGATCATCGCACATAATATCGTGAATGAAAATAGCAATAGGACGTTGCAAAATGGCAAATCAAATGCCCACCGTATGATGCTCAGTTTCCAAACTAATGGACAAGAAAATGGCAAAAAACACGCCTGGTCATGTCCCAACAAGATTATTTTGGTCATTAGGAGAACTGATTAGCCAAAAGGCGGATACCAGACCAAGTCATTAGCACAATATAGGCACTAAAATTATGAGTGAGAGGGAGCAGCCATAAAACATTCCAGTCTAAGTCTAAATCATTGTCCAAGGTCATAAAACCATCCAAATAGTCTAGGCTAATCTGTTAAGAAACTCGAAACACTCAATAATGTCAGTAGATACTGCATTGAATGGAAAAACTACAATCCAAAGGAAAACACAGACAAACACAGACAAGAAAAGGTGGGGAAAGCAAGAAATCCTACCGATTTATCCAAGATCGGTTTAAAATCAGTCAATGGGCTGGTCAACCTCTGCATAAGCAGGCTCAAGATGGGCTTGTTCAGCTTCTTGCACCTCCTTTTCGGTCTTCCTTCCTTTTTTGGACTTGTAGTACACACTCATGAAGGTTCCCACAGATTTATACTTTTTCCTGCATTCCTCATAGTGGTCGGCATCAAACATCCTCCAAAAGTTCTTTTCACTCAGTTCAGACACTGCATACTGTGGCTGAAACCCACCATTCTCAATCAGCCACTGCTCCATTTTACGAACTGCTTCAGCACCATCAAAAATTTCACCCCTCAAGATAGGACCTGGTGCATAGTAGACCCCAACATCTGTATACATCTGAGCATAAGGAGTGTCTCCCTGTCTGCGATGGTGCTCAAAGCCTGGCTCAGGATACACCATAGTTTTGTATGGAAGCTTGTACAGTCGATGTGGGCAGAGCCAAAGGGGGTATACCTGAAGAATCAGGAAGAGAAACACTAATTATATCAAACTAGAGTCCTTGACAACAGTACTAAAAAATTGTGGGACAACAACCAGTAGCACTGGAGTTCCTAATTTCGGCAAAAGGCCAGTAATCTTTTAGAACCTATATTGTACAACTCCAATTAGGGATCACAGACAATGCATATTCAGTTAGCAACTCAATAGAGAGACTTACAAAAGCTTTAATAATACAGAAGCTGCTTCTGAACACACCAGACAAACATAAAATGTTTTCAAAAAAAAAAAAAAAAGACATAACCGATCACCAAATAAACCACGTTTGCTTCGCCATCCAAGTTCAAAAATCTACAAAAAGAAAACTTTTATTTTGAAACAAAGAATATGGAGAAAAGTTTTCAGCCTACAATTTGATGCCAGGATATTTCGATTGCCAAAACTACTAGGTGCAATGATTATGTTTTCCCTCTTTTATATCTACCTCTACATTTTAAGGTCTTTCTTTGCCACTGCTAATCCTTCAGCTGCAGCCTTTTGTATCTACAAACAACCTCCTAGGATGCTCCAAACACACCCAAAGGACAGCTATTATTTGCTTTGACATTTATAATAAAACATTAAAGCAAAAACTCTTGATTTCTTAAATTGACTCTAAGTTAATCATATACTGGATGACTTGGTGTTGAAATCATATCCTGCTTCAGATACGGTATCAAGCACCTGTTCATGTGTTTCTATTACCTCAAAGCATTAGACAATCTTGTTTTTCAGGGAAAATAAAACTTGTTTTACTTGTTGCAATCTTCAGGGAAAGTACCAATGACAATTGGTTGACTTCATTTCACATCCAAACCAGCACAAATTTCAGTAGAATATTAATGCGACTAAAATTACACCAAAAAGAAAAGCAAGGAAAAGAAGATTAAAAAAAAAAAGAGTAATCGAACGCGGGAGGAGAAAAAGACATGTTTACCTCCATCTCACGGTGTTGCCACTCCAGGGCATCTCCAACCTTGTAGAGAGGAACAAGCATGTCCTGGATGACATGATTCTCATGGTAGTAGTTTCTGATGGCTTCACCTTGAGTAGCCTTAAGCAAAGAAACCTTGGGTGGCATCATCCAGCCAAAGAGAAACCTGAACCAAAATTGATCTCCAAATGGTAGGATGAGTTTTCCCTCCCAGTACAAAGACCTTGTGTGCCTGTGGTAATACTCTCTTGTGGGTATGTACTCTGTGAACTCCCCTCTCTTAAGAGCTGTGGCTGCATGCTGATAGAACCATGGTTTAAACCACCAACCAACGCTGTTAATCACATTTCCCTTTTTCTTGGCCTCTTCTTTTGAGGCATATCTCCCGGTCATAAATACAGCTTCTGTTGAAGTGTAAATCATGCCTTCTACGAAGTCTGGAACCTTAGCTGGATTGTCCTGATCCCCATCTCTTGGAGCAAAGGAGTCTGCATAGGCCTGTGCAATCTCTCTTAGATTACCCACTACAGGTTTGTAAGTCAGCTTCATGTATTCCTTAATGGGTATAAGCTTGATCTCAGCCGAGACAAGAAGCCCCAATGTCCCCTGAGACCATGGAATTGCATAGAAAAGATCTTTATACTCATTGTCCTTGGTAGCTCGGACAACTTGGCCATCTGCCAGAACAATCTCATATGCAACAACGGTATCGGAAAATAGGCCATAGATGTGGGAACTTCCTTCAATTCCATAGCCATTGATGAGGCCACCAACAGTAAGATCGTCAAGCTCCGCAACCACTGCAAGGGCAAGGTTCATTGGGCACGTAGCTCTGGTGATTTGCCCCATGTTGACAAGAGGCTCAACTTTTGCAATCATTCTATCTTTGTCAATTTCAAGGATGTTACGAAAAGCTGATAAGTCAACTTCAAAATGCCGCACTAAGTCCACATTCCTCATTCCAACTGCAATCCAGGGTTTACGAGCTGTGCAGACGAGACCATCCTTTGATGGATTTCTCTCTTTCAGCCGTTTAACAACTTTCTTGACATTTTCATCATGCTCCTTTTGACGCTTCTTGTAGGATTTCATCCCAGATTTGACATCTCCAAGATATATGAGGAAGTAGATGGTGAAAGAGATGGGGAGGACAACAAAAACAACGAGGATCCATCGGAACTGGACAAGAAAGTCCACAATACCCTTTTTCCTTTTCGGCGCAGCGGTGCCTCAAGATCCGACATGGTAGGAAGTAAACACACTTCAACACAGAGAATGAAGAATGTAATTAAAAACAAATCAACTCTGCTTGGGAGCACTAAATTAGCTTGTGTGCAAAAGAATAAATACACCAAAAGCCTGTATGTCTACTTACAAAGTAATCAAGAAAAGTGAAATGTCATGCACGTATATTAAGGTGGGGAAACGCAAAAACTTTAGAAGATATAACTAGCAGAATGGTTACATAACTTGATAGATCCTCAAGTCAAAACCACCAAACTCATGAGTAGTACCTAACATGCTCGATAGGGAAACTAGATGAAAAGGTCATCCGTAATTGATCTAAACAATTTTACAATAATGCATCACCAAAAACTGAAACCAAAAATAATATAGAGGCACATGCATGAAGAGCCCCGGGCCCCTTTGAATCATCCAACATAATGATGCTATGATAATAATCAAAGTAAAAAACCGCATAAGTCTGATACTTGCTGTATTTAAAAGTAACATATCCGATTCACACACGACTGCTAAAAGTTTTATAACAAGAAAAGCAAAAATAATATGACAGCAAAAACACTGTAGCTTTAGCCAAACCTTACAGAATATGAGCAAGAATCAATACAATATAAAATGACCTGGAGCATTGTCCAGATCTAGCCACAAGATTAATAACAATAATAAAGGAACAACGTAATGAGTAGCTTTAAAGAGCAACGCTCTTGCATGAAATTTAAACTATACTGAATTACAATGAAATAGAAAAATCGCAACAAGAAATAACACAATTCAGTATAAGCTACATTTGAACAGAGCTTAAAACAAATCATTCTCTGCTTTTCCATTTTCAAACAAGGACTCTAATACTCCAAATTAAAATTCAAAAAATTCACCCAAAATAAATAATTTTTTTTTTTAAAAAAAAGGCAAAATATAATTCAATATCTGTGGGTGTACTAAAATAAATTTAACAAAAAAAATAAGAAATAAAAATTTATACACTAACGGTTCAAAAATAGTAAGAGTGTTTAAACTCGAGACCGTCGATTATCGCCTGTTTAGCAGTTATTCCCATTCTTAACATTATATTCATCATTTCTCAGTAGCATTTCTCTGAAACGCAGTGACAAAAATACAAAAAACAAAAACAAAACACTACAAAAGAACATATAATTCATTTTTCTCGGCATCCAAACAGAAATATTTCTACAATCTCAGAGATAGAGAGAGAACCTACAGGATAGAAGCTGAAAAGCTGCGAGTTAATGAAAGCGTTTAAGTACTCAAGAATGAATATTTTGTGTATATATAGCACTGAGAGGGTGGAGTGCGAGTGTGGAGCTAATTTCACAAGCGTCTTTTCAGAAAATAAAATAAACCTGACACAAATACTGGTTGTTGACGTGTCAGGTGATTACGGTCATCAATTTTTAACCATTTGTAACAATTGAGGTATTTATTTGATCATTAATTTCATCATTAATTAATTTATAATGTACTCGTAAAAACAAATGAATATTAGAGAAATCGAAGATAGGTCACGCGGCCCACACACACGACATTTATACACCTACACGGCCATGAGATTCGCTGGCGCATACTGGCGTCCATGTGACAACATGACCGAATATCTTAATATTATTTTGTAATTATGTTTTATTTTAGATTTCTTTTTCTAATACATTGTATCAGCTAGCTTTGATTAATTAATTAACGAGATGCTGAAAGATCAGGAAAGTTGGGTTCGGTTAAGTGGCGCTAATCATGATTTTGATGTAGAGAAGTGCTCCCCTTTAGACTTTAGGCTTCCGTTTGTAATGATACGGGCATTTTCTTGGTTATTTACGCTTGTATACCACTTCCTTTTTGAAAAATTTTAAAATTTTGAACTTTTTCAAATTAACCAATCACGTCTCTTATGTTTTCATAGGCCTTGATTGAATCGTCTGAATTCTTTTGACATTTTTAGACTAACATATACTAAGCAATGCCAAAAAACCAGTTCGAGAGAAACATTACAAATTAATTTATATTACAATAAAAAAAATGTTGTGTTATTAACTCTAAAAAGTGTACGTTTAATATATATTAAAATTATCAATTTTCACTTATAGCGATCATAACACTAATAAATTCATTATATTTATAAATCTCTAGCCTATGTTAGAATAGCAAAATAAAAATTTTAAAAATAAAAAAAATGAAATAAACCCCAAATTTAGAAAACTCTGACAATAATGCCAAAAGCTTATGTGACTCAAAAGTGGTCAACTAACTAATAATAATATAATCCGATGAATCTAGGGTTGAACCACATAGAAATTAAAAATCTAATAGTAAATTATTAAATGAAACTAATTGAAAAAGAAAAAAGAAGATATTAAGAAATAATCTAAATAAAAAAAGTGTTAAAATTATAGGATTCATTCTTGCATTCAAATCATGGACATAAAACTTTTTTATATTTATATTTTGTGTTATTTACTAATTTAGATGTGTTGTGACTTAGTTCTTAGTTAACCATTCTACGCAATAAATATAAAGGTTCAGTACATAATATGCCAAAATCATATTAGAGTATTTCTACTACAATACTAATGTGTCGACCTTAAGTTTAACCTCTCAC
>JASUUG010000863.1:0-49391 GCA_030449905.1 Luvunga scandens | reverse complement strand
CTTTCTCGTACTTCTAAATTGATCTAGATCTACAAGTTGGGCGCCTTGATTAAAAGTCAAGAGCCTCTACACACACACACAAAAAGACAAAAATGAAAGAAAGAGAGAGAGATTTCTCACTAGACTAAATATCAAATGACTATTTATTAACTTTCAATGGGCTAAAGTTATATACTATGGCTAAGGTGTAGAAAATTTCTGCGGGTTAATACAAAATTGTCAATCACATTATGAGATAAAATATCACAATTAAAGGTTATAATTGTTTGTAATATACTATTATATATAAAGTGTGACAAAATTACTCATTAGCATAACATTTGGTCACATAATAAAAATGTTTATCAAGATTGCTCCTTAATTATTTGACATTAATCACATATTAATCCAAAAAATATAAAATAATTAGAATGATTTAGGCTAATTCATAATATATGATACATAAATGCAACAAAGGAATGCTTAAAATAATAAACTTTAAAAGTTATGCATAACATTGTCTCGTTCTCTCATTTATTTATTATAGTAACATTATTTCATCATTGCCATGGTGTGCTTTTTTCATTGTAAATATAAGGAAAGAAATCAAGAATGCGAATGTAACATATGACCTTAAATTTATTTAATTGAGTGTATAATGTTAATTTTTTATTTCGTTGCTAATTTTCAAAGTTGATGAATTGGTTACAAGTCCTGTGAGTAAATTAGATGTGGTTAATAAATTGATTGTGCTTGAATAATTTAAATTTGACGCAACATAAAATCGAGACAATTGACGCAATTCAATGGCCGTATAGACGGAGTTTCATTTTGGCACGAGTTCGATATTAGCTTAATTTGTATTAAGCTTACAAAAAAAAAAAAATTGGTTTCTATTTAAGGAAAGAAAGAGAGTTACATGGCAATTACTAAAAATAGAAAGGAAGAGAGAGAGATAATATCGTTAACCCGATTTGACCGTGACTCGACCCAACACGCAACCCGCGAGCTTGTCCCAACCCGATCTTGAGTTTGACCTACCCCACCTGGCCGAGCTTGGTACCGATCCGAAGCTTGAGAGCCACGACGATCTCCGCCATCCTCTTCACCGTGAACCGACCATATCACGGAGATCGAGCTTCAAGAGCCGTGGCCTAACCTATTTCTCCCCACTATCATTTTCGCGAATGTACGCCACCACTGATCTTGTTCTCAACTCACCCTTATCATTTTCGACCAACCCTCACCTAAAACTACTTGATTCACGCTAATCGACCATCGTAAAGTTCACCGCTGGAGCTCAACTGCTGCCAACGCCGCGCATGACGCCACCGCCAAAGACTATCAACTCACCGAGGTCGAACTATCAAAACCCGAGCATCCCGCCTCGCTGATGGGCTCCGGTCATTGTTGACCGTTAGTGGTAATTTGGTAATTTCATAAAATTTAAGGGTAATTTTGAAATTATTAGGCATTTTAGTAATTGGTACCCTCCTCAAGCTTGGGAGTCTATGATGTCGCCATCATCTAGTCATCGAAAAAACCGTCCCATTGCCAATGATCGAGCTTAAGGCGTGGCCTAACCCGCTTCTCCTACCCATCATTTTCACAGAATTAGGCAATGCCACCACTGATCTTGTTCCTTATCTTACCCTCATCATTTTCTAACCAACCCCCGGCTCACTAAACGACGGATTCACCATCATCGATCCACCGTAGTTTCACTACTTTGAGTTCAATCCCCTTCACTACCGCTGAGGTCACCGCACAAAGACCATTGACTTACCAATATCGTAACTATCGACTGAAGCTTCCGCCTCCGCTAATCAACTCCCCACCGCGTTGGGGTGGTGGTAATTCGGTAATTTTATAAACTTTCAAGGTACTTTTGCAATTAGTGGGCATTTTAGTAATTTTAGATTAGGACAATTAGGTAATTTGAGATTTTGGGGGTAATACTGGAATTTACGTTGTAAGGGGTATTTTGGTAATTTCATATTTTTAGGGGTAATTTTATAAATTTAAAAATTATGGATATTTTTGTAATATGATTTTAGGGTAGTTTGGTAATCTATGATTCGAGGATAATTTGGTAAATTTTGATGTTGAGGTATTTTGGTAATTTTATGAATTCAAGAATATTTTATTCGAATAAATGTCGTTTTCAGTTTATTAGTTATAATTCGCATTTTGGGATAGTAATTATATTATTTTCATAACTTAAAGGATCCACGAACGAGAATCAAACCATGTAGATGTTGTCGATACCAAGTTCAAGATCGTCCACTATAAGTGGAATATACAAAACCTAATTTCATAGTTTATTATGATAGTAAAGCAAGTTTATTTAAATCGGTTTCAAATGCTTCGATTTAAATGATTTTGTAGAAGTAGATTTTATCTCAAGGATTGGTATTTATTACGAAAAATGTGTTTTATTAATGATTTTGGTTACCAATTTTGATTATACATGATAGTATTTTTAAAGAAAAGAAAAGTAGATTTAAGGCATATTAAATGAAAAAGGAAATGAGATTTTAAATGAGATTATATGTTTATGTATAGGTATATAAACGGTTATTTGCAAAAATCGTTAAACAAGATCCTTCCCTTTAGATACTGGTGATCTGAGATGAGATGAGATATGCATGCGATATGATGAATACATGGACACTAATATTGAGATACGAGATGAAATGATATTTTTTTATCTATCCGTGTAGTTAGGGGAATGACAAGATCTCGAGATAAGTACATTATTGCCCGTCCATTGAGGTGCAGGATATGATGAGATATGAGATGACATTTTTCGATCTATCCGTGTCACTGATTTGTGATTGTACCCAGTTGTAAGTCATTGCCAATCATTGAGGTCTCAATATGATGAGATATAAGATGACACTTCCCGATCTATCCGGTGTAGCTCTAAGGAGTGATTATACCCGGATAAGTACATCATTACCCATCTGTTGAGGTCCGAATATGATGAGATAAGAGATGGTACTTCCTTATCTATCCGGTGTAATCTCGAGGCATGATTGTACCCAGATAGTACGCCATTGCCAGTCCGACAAGGTCTGGATATGATGAGATTATTTCCCCTGGGTACTTATTTGGTGATAATATTTAGTATTCAGTATTAATGATATAAGTATTATGATTTCATTGATTTTATGCAGTCTGTTGTGATATTGTTATTTGAGTACATGATTTGAATTTAATAAGTTATTTAAGTTCTTGTGATATTTTGATGAAATTGTATTTAGATATGATTAATTATTTTAGAGTAAGGTTATGTTTAAAAACTACTATCCACTCACCGTTTGAGTTCACAAGTTTTATACTAATCCTGCTTTATAATATTTCCCCCCTCCCCCCCCCCCCCCACAGAAGACTCCCAAGTACAACAGTCGACCGAACAATGATAATTATTTTGGAGTTATAGCCACGTGATAGAGTTAGAAGTAGTAGACATTTTATTAAGATATTTTGGAATTGTATAATTTGATACATTTCAGTGATTATGGATAAATCTATGTATTTATTCTGATTTTGGATATTTGAATGATTTGGTATTTTGTTGAGAAGATTGATTGATGAAGTTGGTTGTATTTACAATTATTTTGGGAGTGTTTATTTTATTAATTGCAGATTTGGTTATGTGATAATTATAGGGGAGACTCTATCGAATTTTTGAACAGAATCCTTATTAACTATATTATGTCATAACGATTAAATAGAATTAAGCAGATGTTGAGTACTAGAAAGTGTGTATTTATAATGGAGAAAATAATCATTTTACACCCAAAGTCTCACTAACATCTTTACTTTATGTTTTTAAGTCCCTTGTGATTTAATTATGTATGTTTTATTTTAATTAAGTATTTTATGTATTCTAGAGGACATCATGGTCATTTCACAATGATCGAGAGATTGAATAAAAAAAGGGGATAATTTTGAACTTAAGACAAATCGAAAACCTTAGGAGGGCTTAAAAGATAAATGGTATTGATCACACATACGGTATTGTTCACATAAATAAGATCGCTTCACAATCTATTTACGGCATTGTTCACATGTATTATGCGATGATGGGACACTATTCAATGACATGACAGCATTCGATTGGATGAATGATGTAGCATTGACCGCTTATGTGGCATTGATTGATGATATGGTGTTGACTGATGACGTGTCACGATCCTATTGGACTAAAATACTTATGTGACGTTGGTCGCAACGCGTGGCGGCATGTTAATGCACCTAAAAAATGTGCGACGATACATGCATATACACGAATGACATAATACGATGATGTGTTCCATCCACGTAAGAACTTGCCATGTGGCGCGATCTTGAGCATTCAAATTATTTTAATCCGATGGTTATGATTTACTTCATTGATCTATAAAAAGGGGCTCTCCCCCAATTTGACACCCTTGAATCCATTTTTTAGCTTCATTTTCTCTGTAATTTCATCTCCATCTTTTATTTTTTACGTATTTTAATAAAATTCCCATTTTACCCTTAGTTCAATTATGTTTAGCTAATTTTCTTTTAAGCTTGAGTTGAAAGTGAAGTCTCAATATGCTCCATGGGTTTAATTTGGTAAATTTACTTTTTCTTTCCCCTAATTTATTTAGATGTTTTAACTTTTAAGTGAGACAGGATAGTAATAATCTTGTCAGATATCTACTGCTATAACCGTCTCCTTAGGCAAGGTTATTAGTATTTGGCACAGGAAGCACTTAGCACCATATCTATTAGAGTGAGGTTCATGAGGAGTGAAAAATTCCCCTTCATGATTTAATTGGCACTAATAAGGAATGTTAAGCCAATAGTTTATGTTGAGTACAGATTTGAAGATCCAAGACTTCATTTCAATAATTTATTCTCACCGCTCTAATTTAAATCATAAGATAGCCTACGCCACTTTCATTATAAATCTAACCACCAACTTAAAAAATTAATTCTACATACAATTAAAATTCACATCCTCATGGGATCGACACTCGTCACCGTTGATCTATTCTACAATAGATTCGTGTGCTTGCGAATTCAATAAAATTTGCACAACAGCAAACTCACCCTATGGATTCGAGGTGGTTTGTGTTAGCGAAGAACTGAAATGACAATTAAATCATAAAAGACAAATCACGTCGCAAAGCCAGAAGCACAAATGCAAATTAAGTAGCAAAATAAAAAAAGATTGCATCCCCAAACACATTTTGTAAAACCCCTATTGATTGTAGTTATTAATGATTAATTGTTTGTATTCGAGTTCCACCTTGTGTAAAAGTGTGTAGTAAAAATTTGTTTTATTAAAATGTGACACTTTAAATTAAAAAATATGGGCCCACAAATATGAAGCTATTATAAGTCGTTTTGTTTGCACGAAATGCAATGTTTGATTAAAATTTATAAGAAATAATCCAATCATAAGTTTTTTATAGGAAGTGTCATAATTTATCACAACCTCATATGATGATACGTGTCCCACCTAACTATGAGTGGATTGAGATTCTCCTAAGTTCTCACTCTAAAGAATTCAAATGGATGTTATATGAGACATTTAGAAAGACACGTGATACTAATGGATGACTCTGAAGTGAAAAAAAAGAGTTTAGAGTAAAGTACCTAAAGAAACCAAAATAGAGATCCTTATTACTGGCACCATGTGTCCTTATGAAAATAAGACACGTGGAATAATAACTAAGACACCAAATCTACTTTAAATTTACACTTATAAATAGTGATCTCATTTTATTGTTTCGGACATTCATGCTTACATTCTTACATAAGTGAAGAGTATCGAATACCCGTTGAAGTTCTTTGAAAATTTCTCTTTTGGCCTAACATTCATAAACTCTTTCTTACTTACGGTTTGAGTATCCTTGCAGGTACACTCTGCACACTCTGCAAAGAGGAAACTAAAGACAAAAGAAGTTGTGAAGGTGAAAAGTTGTCTCCTTCATTCTTTAACCAAACACATCCAAGATCTTGAAATTAAATTCTCCGATGGAAATTACAAGATGTTGAACATGTGCATGCATGTGGCAAACAATTCTATATGGAAAACAATTACTTGTGGCTAGCATGCAACTTTTGACTCGTGGCATAAAGTTGTTGAGTAAGTGAAAAACATAAGTAGGAGGCATCAACTTTTAACTTTAGCACCAAAGTGGAAAGTTGAGTGAAAATTTATATTATTTTAATATCCACCATTGTTGATTTTTTAGGCATGTCTTGGCCTATAAATAAAGCCTTCATTTGCCCTCTTTAATCATCCCATTTTCTCCAATTCAAGTGAGAGTGCCAAGAGGTTGAGTTGAGAGTGTTGAGCTTTGAACTCTAGTTCTAGTATTTTTGAGAGTTTGGGTGTATTGGGGTGTTCTAGGTTGTGAGACCAAGCACTACAATACTTGTAACTCCTTTTCACTATTAAAATATTTCTTTCTGTTTTCGTCCGTGGATGTAGTCTAAAAACCGAACCATGTAAATTCTAATGTTCTTGTGTGATACATTCTTTATATGTATTATAATATGACAAATATCTACTAAATGTCGATTCTTTCATTTTGTTGTGCTATTTTGTTGTGGTATATTGGCATAAGTGAACTAACGGCATAATTTATAATCTTAAAGATATTGGAAGAACTCATGTCTTTTATTGTCCTGTTTATAGACAACAAATCTTCTTTCCCACTCTCCTTCGGTTATATTTATGAATTCTTTAAACTTTAAAAAAGTATCTTATTTTTCTTTCATAAAGAATACCCAAACATACCCAAAGAAATCATTAATGAATGTGATCATGTATCGCATGTCACTTATAGTAGGTTGTTTGAAATGCCCAAACACATCAAATTATACCAACTATAATTGTTCTTTTGTTGTAAACTTCGACACCACCTTCATCTTATGAAAGTTAACTTGTCCTAACTCATGCCATAAATCTATCGTCTTATTCCTTCAACCTTGTCTATATATGCAGGGTCTGCTGATATTACATAGATTGACTCTAACCTTCATCCTTATATAATAGATGTCCCTAAGATCTTTAGGTCGTGATACACCTTGACATCTTAAGAACTGAACAAGACATAGTTGCTTGATAAGGTTAGTTGTAGTGCAGAGTATATTTTTCTTCATACCTAAGACATAATATACATGTTAAAATGACACTTGTATGGACTATATTAAGTTGTAAAAACTATAATCCTAACATGAGTTATTGACAATGCGAGTTGTTGGCTGTTACTACTATGCGACCCCTTTTGTATTAATCATATCTTATAACTTCTCTCTATCACCTGTCATATGATTTAAACACCTTAAGTCAATGATCCAATCACTCTCATACTTAATATGGCCAGGTATTATGGTCATGAAGGGTAAGTCCTTTTCCTCGATGGCAACTAATACTTCACTTTCCATTCTTCATCACTATCTTTCTTTTGATTAGTAATAGTTTTACTCTCCTCGGATGTTTTTAGACTAGTAATCTTTTACCATGTGGCACCTCTTTCTATAGTTTTAGCAATTTCCTTGAACTTCTTTTTTGACTTGTATTAGCCACCAATGCCATGATTCTTTTATGCTTCGCCGTTTGTAAGCTACCTTTTTGTTGGTGACCTACTAACTTATCAACATCTCCTTTAAGTCCTCCACTACTATATCATGTAAATCAATGTCTCTTTTTATCGATGAATAGAGCTTCCTCATAATTCTTTCGAGGCTTTACTCATGTACTTGTCAATTGGTTTTTAATTGCCAAGCAATTTTTAAATTCCTCAATCGTTGTCTAGGTTTGCCAACTTAGACAGCTGTAAAAAGCTCTTAAATTTGGGTCTCAAATCATGGATAATAATTCTTTTATTCTAGATTCAAAAATTACAAATATAGGATCTAACTCAAAAATTTCGTGGCATAAAAGCTTTACCTTGTTTAAGTACTCGTCCATCGTCATGTTTTATTGTGAAATTTACATTAGCTCCTTCTCTAAAAGTTGTATCCATTTGTTATTCTTCCTTAACAAAATCATTGCAAAAGTGTCCTAAACTTCTTTAGGTGGTTTAGCCTTTTTTATGTGTGTTTAAACATCTCTTCTTCAATTGTAGTATTAATAGCAAACACGGTTTTCCTATCTTTAATATTCCACTTTTTCAAAATGGCATCCTCAGTTGGTGGTTTCATGTTGTTATCGCAAATAATGTCTCAGAGGTCTTGACCTTGCAAGTAGGACTCCATTAATATTGCCCATATATTGTAATTTTTATTGTTGAGCTTATTGACTCCAACGACTTGATGGTCACCCATCTTGTTTGCAAGACTTCAATAATGCCAAACAAGCCCAACCTTCGCCAACAAACTTGCAAAGTTTCAAACTCCTTACGATTCAATGAACTTCCACCAAAAAATCCTCGATCATCCTTGCTATACTCTTACAGCTTCTCCACGACAGTCCTTGATTATTGTGAACTTTCAGCAGCTTTGCTATAGTGGCCCTTGACCAATCAGCTCTAATACCAAATGTTGAAAATTGAAGAGGACTAAACTACTTAAAACTAAAAATATTTGGGCAAAAGAAAAATTCTACTAAAATGGAGGACTTTATTGATATTTTACAAGAGATGTTACACACAATTCACAGCTCACACTTTATTTCTCTTTTATTTTTCACATTTCACTTGATGCCTAAAACAAAGAGTTTAGGGTATTTATAGTAATTTAAAACTAATACAAACTAAATAAATATTAAATTACAAAAATATAATAATTATATTTTACCAATATCTCTTAATATTTAAGATATATTTGACTTAGATATTTTTATCACCATTAGACATTTTTAATTTATAAATATCTCTCATTTTCTATGCAATTCGTGAATCTTCCATCAATTGGGCTTTGACCTTTAGATTTAGACAAATGTAATTAGTTTGGATCATGAAATTGGTGTTGAATTTTTAACATTTTGGTGAGAATTATCTATGTCGATTTTCTTTTCTATGTTCATCACTGTTTCACTTTTAAATCTCTCGAGGGTAACGAAACGCCACTCAATATGTATCAAAGTGGTATCAGGGCAAGGGCATGGACTCTAGACTTGAGAAGCTAGCGAACGAATTGAGCTTTTTGTCAATTGGCCAACAACAAATTCTCAAAAAGCTAAAAATTGTTTGCAAAGATCAATTCGAGGACTATTCAAGCTCACAAGGAGAACGCTACGTGGCTCCACTCCTTCAACAAGAAGAACAGGGCAGCCATTCCATTGAAGTCCGTCATGGTGGATTGCGAAAGCCATATCAAGCCAGAACTATCAAACTAAAGTTTCCACGATTCCCAGGTAAGGATGATACCACAAGTTCGGTCTGTGGAGTGAAACAATTCTTTGATTTTAATCATTCCTTGGAACAAGATCGAGTCGCACTTGCATCCTTCCATCTAGCGGGGGAAGCAGAATTATAGTACCAAACACTTAAAAAGGACAGGGGAGATGTGAAATGGGATAAATTTTGAGAAGCATTTCATGCTCAATTTGGTCCCATCCAG
The DNA here is from genome assembly GCA_030449905.1 of Luvunga scandens. Taxonomy (NCBI): domain Eukaryota; kingdom Viridiplantae; phylum Streptophyta; class Magnoliopsida; order Sapindales; family Rutaceae; genus Luvunga; species Luvunga scandens. The sequence goes on along the minus strand of JASUUG010000863.1, from coordinate 39,857 downwards.
TTTCAAGGTTTCTTTGGAGATTTGACTAAGTTACAACGGCTGAGAACTGTTCATAACATCAAACCCAGTACGGGAAGCAATTATCAAAAGTAAGGCACCTTACTCAAGCATTAGTTGTTTTGTGAGTGGACTTCAAGATTCTGTTCGAGCTAATATGCAAGCAGGCTTGCCGGAACACTTCTGAAGCTACTGGATTAGCCAGGCAGCATGAAGCTCGTGATCTCTCTCAAAAGCGATTCAATTTTCTTCCACACACTCTGAAGCTCCAAATAGTTCAGCGTCAATGCCAATCAAGAGATTAACCACAGAAGAGATAGACGAGAGAAGGAATAAAGGACTGTATTCCAAATGTAATGAACAATTTGGTCCTGGAAATCGTTGTAAAAAATTATTCATGATTCAAGCTTGCTTTAATGATAGTGATGCTGATAAAGAAATGGAACTATCGACAAGACTCCTGAAATTTCATTGCCACAGAGATTGAGTCCCCGAAATTCAATTTCCCGAATTCGGCCTTAAACACAACGCCGTTTTAGAGCGAGGAATTGTCATGTGCTATTTTGTCTTTGTTGAATTTAGTCATGAGAGTAGTTTGAGTTGTTGAGTTTGAGTCCAAGAAATTAGTATAGGAACCCATCTTTGTAACATGATGTTATAATTTTCCTTCTTGCTATTCGATATTTCAGTTGTACTGTAAAAGTATATAAAAAAATTAAAAAAAAAAAAAAAAAGATACTACAAATACAGTCCAACACACACACACACCCACACCCACACATATATATAAGATATAAATGTAAATATATTGAGATATATTGAAGGCAATGTATAAGAATCTGAGCACTAGAAATAAAAATAAATTCACTTGTCTGTTTGGGTACAAAGGGGAACAACATAAAATGGTTATTTATGAACTTTAAAGCCTCTAATTAAACCAACGATACTTGCCTAATTAAAATCTAACAACATATTGCCATTCAAACTAGCAATGAGATGAACTATAGTGTGCAGTGAAAATTTCTTTAAGAAACTAATTGAAAGCAAAGCAGTGGATGCCAAACACGCGCAAAGTGATCGAGAATGATATTCGCATGTCAGAAACAAATGATCCAAAACAAGTTTTAGTGAAGAAATTTGTAAATTGAGAGAGTAACACGTGCCTTTTAGATCAGGCATTGATGCACCTAAAATACATATTCGCAAAGGAGCCTCACTAACAAAGAAGCAGAAGACTCGGGTTCTCCCCTGCATAAACAGATGTGAAAATTTTGAATTTAGAATGCAGACGAATAGAGAGAGCAAGTATTATTGCAATTTAGCTTCTTCTTTTTTCCTTCATCTCTTCGTATACAGTCTCCAAGTAAGACAGGTCCCAATGGCTGGGAGCTTTATCTCTTTGTACATAAACCGTTTAACTAGTCAAATAAAGCTATTTGAAAAGTGAAAACCACTCAGTCAAATACTGGAAGTGACTGAGAGCTTATTTGTTATTAAATTGCAACAGAAATGATGCCGTGTGTTCCGATGAAGGTATCTGGTAACAGAAAATTGACAGATTTTAAATCAGATTACGTTTTCATTCGTTATGCATGAGCTGAAGAATTGAAGATCTACTGTCCGATGGATTTTGGTCTGTTTGGTCGTATTTGGGCTACTACTATTACTCGGGCCGTCGTGTATGTTCCGGGGGTATTAGAGAGTAACTGGAGAGATTATTTGCCAGCTGCAAAGTTAAATGTTGTGAGCACTGGAGCTTTGCTCGATGTTGTTGCATCTGGTTCTACCAGTGGAAATTACAGGCGTCTTGATAAACACGGTGGTTATGAGACTGCTGCTCATGGCGTTAGAACTGCGGTTCGATTGGACGATTTGAAAGTCGACAAGCGTGTGCAGTCTGGAGGTTCTCTTGTGTTGCAGATTAATCTTATAGATCCAAGAGATGGTGGAAATCTTGTGGGAACTGAATTTACTTTTGATGGTCAAGTCTATTGGAACTTGTACTTAAATCAATTGAATTACATCACATATTGGATATATGAGTTATGCTGTAAACTCCTTCAGACGGAGTATCTCATAAGATCTCGATTGAGTCTGTAGAATTAGTTCTGTTAGTTGTCATGTTCTCAAAGACTAACCATAGTCCATTTGGTATTGAGATATAGTAGTTGTAACTTAAAAACTATAATACTAAATTAAGTTTTTTATCAACACTTATTACTTTGACTTGGAAGCTAAAATAATTTGATCTCACACTCATGTGATAAAAACTTATAAGATTTTAACTATTTTTGTTAAAATTTTTATTTAAAAGCCATGTATACTACATAATTATTAATGTCTATTTAATAATTATAGCTTTTTTTATAGCAGCAATAACTTAAAAGTTATAACATCACAATACCAAAAAAGACCTACATTGGAGTTATTTTGGTTTTCTTTCTAGTGTTATATATACTTATCAAGGGGTAGGGCAAATTATGCAACTCTTTCATTTGTTATTGCTGTAAAATTAGTTCAACACTTCTAAGGTTTTGTGAAATACTAGATAAATTTTCTCCCTAAAAAAAAAAGAAAAGAAAAAGGTTTAGATACAATAATGAGTTAAGACAAGAAGATTAAGATGATTAACTTAAAGAGTGCCAAGAGTAAGAAAATTAAACATAATTAAGGGTTAAAAAATGGAAATGGAATTAATACTTAATTCTTTGTTATTAATGCAATGAGTTTAGGGTCATTTTGGTAATGTTGTACTTTTTAAAATAATTATTGTTAACTATGTTTTATAAATAAATTACTTGTAAAGATAATCAATTAACTATCTCATAAAATTTATTTATTTTTAAAATTGATGTGAGTTTTAAAAGTAATTGAAAGCGATGTAAGAACAAATTACTACAATAGACATAATATTGAATAAACTTTATTTATACATTTATAAACATATATATAATTTTTTTTATTGTGCATAGATAATAATTGATAACTAAAGTAATTGTTTTTGTTATCTCAATATAGTTAGTAATAATAATAATTTCTCTAAATTTAATAATTTTATATTAGAAAATTTTGGATTTTCATAATAAATGTGACAATAGATATAGAATTGTATTAAACATAAAACTAATTCTTAAAATTAGATTTTGAAAAGCTCCTCCTTCCCAACTTTTCAAAATCCACTCTAAAATGAGATGATTTTTCCAAAAAAATTATTTTCAAAATAATCTAACATACACCAATATTAACTTTTAGATTTTTAAATTCACTTTTGAGCCTCTTAAAAGTAATCTCAAATCTGCCCTTAATTGAATCTCAAATAACTTTATCTTGCTTGAATGATCTAATACATTATCCAGTAAAAATATCGAACAAGTTTATCTTCTTATCCAATAAGCATACAAATGATGAACTATAGTAATTAAATAATCAAAACTCCTATAACCTAGGTCCCAAGAATCTAAGGAAATTTGCTAACTGATATTATAAGGGTAAAAACTCATTTAGTTTCTATTTTTTGAGGTCAGTATCCGTTTAATCCTTGTATTTTTAATGATACCTCAAAATATCTGTGCCGTTAAACTATTGACACCCCTGCTATTATTTTTTATTTCTTTTGACTTGTTACAATATTATGCACTTACAATAATATTTTTTCCTTTTTCTGACTTATACATCCAAATTTTTAGGACATTAGTGAAAAAATTAATATATTAAGCTTCTCAATAGATTGTTCCACAAAAATTAATATATATTTTTTTTGTTTTATTTTATTTTTTGGGGTTAAATTGGTAATTCAATTTTTTTTATTAATGTCCAAAAAATGAAGCATTATTGTGAGAGGATAATATTGCAAAAGTAAGCCAAAATGAACAAAAATAACGATAGAAGTGTAAATAATTTAACAGCAATAAAGTTTTAAGGTATTTTTAAAAATACATGGACTAAACGAATACAAACCTCAAATTTTATGGACCAAACGAGCTTTTACCCATTATAAAATAATGATTAGGAGTAGTTAAATAATCAAAACTCCTATAACCCACATTGTAAGAATCCTGGGAAATTTGCTAATTAATACTATACAATATACAACAAGCTAACCAATGATTTTTGTGCACTTAACCTATGGCATGTTTAGTTTAAAGAAATGAAAGGAGGGGAGAGGAGATAAAAGGATGAGAGAAAAGAAATAAAGGGGAAAGAGATAAATTTCAAGTCAAACCAAAGAATAAAACTAAGATTGACCTTCTCTTTGTCTAATTTTCTCGTCCCCTCTCTCTTTTCTATTTATCTCCTCTCCTCTCATTTATAACAACCAAAAAATAAATTAAAACTTGATTGTAAAAGCCCTTCCAAATTAAGCATATCATTTAACAATAAATCATTTATTCTTAAATTTGCTACTAATATTCCATTTACCTACCCAACAGTGGTGAAACTTTATCTTGTACTTAGAGCCCATTTGAGATTATTTTTGGGAGCTTCAAAAGTAATTTTAAAAAGTTAAAAGTTAATTTTGATATTTGCTAATTTTTTTTAAAAATCACTTTTGATAAAATCACTTCATTCTATAATAGATTTTGAAAAGTAAGGAAGAAGTAGATTTTCAAAATCACTTTTATACTTAATACAATTTCACATATATTGTTATATAAATTATAAAAATTCAAAATTTTTTTTGTTAATTTGGAAACAAAATCATTAATTTTAAAGAGGTTATTATTATTATTACGAATTATATTGAGATAAAAAAATAAAAAATAAAATCAATAATATAATATATTTCTTTTAGTTATCAACTATTATATGTACACAATAAAAAATATTTATTATACATACTTTGAGAAATGTTTAAATAAATTTTATTCAATTCTATGTTAATTTAATCATTTACATTTTTACAGTAATTTAAAAGTAAGATTTACCAACCACATACAAATGATTTTAAAACTCATAGCACTTTTTAAAATAAATTTTAACAAAGGTTTAATTAATTCTCTTTACAATTAATTATTTCTACAACACAACTAACAATAATTATTTTAAAAGGTACAACATTACCAAAGTAGTCCTTAGGCACTTATGGTTTCAGCAACATCACGAAAGACAAGGGACTTGTGTAAAAGAATAATAATCTTATCTAAACAAATAAAGGCATCTAGAAGGAAAAAGATGCTATTGATTTTAGAATTAAAAGGACATTTTTATTCGATTGTTTCACTACAAATAAAGGTGCTTTGTACATGTGTTTATATATAAAGAATATATTGGTTACCACTGGAGGAACAAAAGAATTTATCAATTTTTTCTACAACACAACTAACAACAATTAGTTTAAAAAATAAAATATTACCAAAGTAGCCCTTAAGCACTAGTGGTTTCAGCAACATCATGAAAGACAAGGGACCTATATAAAAGAATAATAATCTTATCTAAACAAATAAAGGCATCTAGAAGGAAAAAGAGGCTAGTGATTTTAGAATTAAAAGGACATTTTTATTCGATTGTTTCACTACAGATAAAAGTGCTCTGTACATGTGTTTATATATAAAGAATATATTGGTTACCATTGGAGTCCAAAAAAAGAATTTATCCAATTAGTTGACACGACACGCTCCGAATCTACAGGGCGAGTCTGCCTAATTCTATTTAATCATTCTGACATAATCTAACTAATAAGGATTCTGTCAAAATTTTGGCAGAGCCTCTCCTAAATTTTTTTACATAACCAAATTTGTAAAATTATAAATCAAGCACTCTTAAAAGAATTTCAAATACAACTATCTCCGAACAACCAATCTCCTCAACAAAATACCAAATTATTCAATATCCAATATCAGAGGAAATACAAATCTTATCTACAATCCCAAAAAATGTAATAAATTATACAATCTAAAAATATCTCAATAAAACATCTATGACTTCTAACTCTATCACGTGCCCATAACTCCAAAATAATTATCATTGCTGGGTCGACTGTTGTACCTGCAATTCTTCTGTTGGGGGGAAAATATAATAAAATAGGATAAGTATATAACTCAATGAGCTCAATGAATGGATAGTAGTTTTTGAACATAACTTTACTCTAAAATAATTATATCATATTAAAACACAATTTCATCAAAATTTCAAAAACACTTAAATAACTTATTAAATTCAAATCATGTACTCAAATAATAATATCACAATAGATTGTATAAAGTCAATGAAATCATAGTACTTATATCATCAATACTAAATATCGAAAACTATCACCAAACAAGTGCCCAGGGGAAATAATCTCATCATATCCGGACCTCGACGGACGGGCAATGACATACTATCTGAGTACAATCACTCCCTGAGCTACGGATAAACAGGAAGTACCATCTTATATCTCATCATAGCGGACCTCAACGGATGGGCAATGACATACTATCCGAGTATCGTCATGCCTTGAGCTATCTGAGATAAATAAAAAATATCATCATATATCTCATCATATCGGACCTCAACGGACGGGCAATGAAATACTATTTGAGTACCGTCATGCCCTGAAACTACACAGATAGATTGGAAAATATATCATTTCATTTGTATCATCTGTATCTCAATATCAGTATCTTTGTCTTCATCATACTGCATGCATATGTCATCTCATCTATATCACTGTATCTGAAGGGGAAGGATACTGTCTAATGATTTTGCAAACAACCTTTATACACACACATATAAACATATAATCTCATCTAAATCTCATCTGAAATCTTATTCAAAATCTCATTTCGTTTCTCATTTAACATATCTTAAATCTGCTTTTCTTTTCTTTAAGATATTATCATGCATATTCAAAATCGGTAACTAAAATCATTAACCAAACACATTTTCCGTAATAAATACCAAAACCAGATAAAATCCATTTCTATAAAACCATTAAATCAAAACCTTTAAAACGAATCTCGTAAGCATGCCTTACCATATTTTAAAATCATAATAAATTACAATAAAAATAGGCTTTGTATATTCCACTCACAAATGATGATGTTTGAACTCGAGTCGACAACGTCCACGGGTTAATTCTAGTTTGTGGATCCTAATAATTTAAGAAAATAATATAATTATTATCCACAGATGCGAATTATAACTAATAAAAATGAAACAACATTTATTTGCAATAAAATATTCTCAAATTCATACAATTACCAAAATGCCCTCGACATCAAAAATTATCAAATTATCCTCAGAATCATAAATTACCAAACTACCCTCAATTCCAATTACAAAAATGTCCACAAGTTCTGAATTTACAAAATTACCCCTGAAAAATACAAGATTACCAAAATACCCCTAACGACGTAAATTACCGAATTATGCTTGAAATCTCAAATTATCTAACTGCCTTAATCTGAAATTACCAACATGTCCACCAATTTCAAAATTACAAAATTACCTCTAAAGTTTGTGAAATTATCGAATTACATCTAACGGTCAACGACGACGAGAAGCTCAGGTCTGGTAGTTCTGACCTCGGTGAGTCTAATGGTGACAGTGGTGACCTCTCACGTGCGGTGGTGACGTCGGATCAAGGTCTCCAAAACCATGAACTTTCCAGTGGTAATCTGGTCGTTTCAGGTCACGAGGTTCGTTGAAAAATGATAAGAGGAAGCTGAAGAATAAGATCCAAGTGGTGGCTCAACCTAATTTCGGCGCAAATGACTGGGGGGAGAAATGGGTTTGGCTACGACTATTCGAGCTCGATCATCGACATTCTGGCCAGTTTCCGGTGACGAGGACGGCAGGGAGACAACCGGAAGCTCACAAGCTTCATATTGGTATCAAGCTTGACCGGTGGGGTGGTCGAAATCGTGAGATTCGGTTGGGTCAATGTCACAGGTCAGGTCGGGTCTGGTCAGGTTGGGTCAACGGGTTAACAGCTCCTCTCTCTCTCTCTCTCTCTCTCTCTCTCCTTTCTATTTTTGGAAAGAATAAAAAATCTCTCTCTCTCTCTCTCCATTTGTAGTAATCGGCATTTTTTTAAGCTTAATACAAATTAAGCTAATACTAGGACCAGTGCGAAATGAAATCTAACTACGTGGCCATTAAATCATATCCGAATTATCTCGATTTTATGTCCCGATAAATTTAAATTATTCAAGTGCGATCAATTTAATAATTGTGTCCTATTACCAGCAACGATTTGTAACAATTCCGATGACTTTAAAAAAATTTGTGACGAAATTAAAAATAACATCACACTCAATTAAATCAATTATGGTGCATATGTTACATTAGCCTTGAAAATAAAATAAAATTAGTTGTTATTATTTTATATTTAGATTAATTTGGTCAAATTAATTTTTTACAAAAAGGAATTATCAATATGACTGTCACAAGGATATTAGAAATAACTTTAAATTAGTTGATATTAATTTATTTATAAATAATAATTAGCAAGATTGTTGTGAGGTATGAAAAAAACTGGACATTTCATACTAATATTTATTTCTTAATTTGCTAATAAGTAATTATTAGTTAATTTACTAATTAACTTTTTTCATAAACAACGATTAACTTAAAAATATTGTTGTAAGGATATTTTGTAAATGCAAAGAAAATGTAAAGGAAAGAGTGTAACATATTTAATAATAAGATACGTTGAGGTATCTTTCAAAATATAGGTATTAAACAGGTACTTAAGTTAAAAACACTTAAGTTATAACGAAGTAAGGATGCACATTAAGGTACAAAAAAATACAGATTTTAATACATTAAAAACTACATTTTTTTATTTGTTAGTATATTAAAATTTGTGTTTTTCTTTTTGTCTATTAGTTGCATCTAGGGAGCACTCATTTTTTTATGCAAATACGCTTTTAAGTTGTACAGTTTAATATAGTCAAATTTTAATGCTATTAAATCGCACAACTTTATAATGTATTAAAAAATAACTCTATTAAGCTGCATGGCTTAACAATGTGTCTATATTAGAAAAAAAAAATGAGGGATGGGTGATTATATCTCCACCTAGAGCTAGCAAAATTTAACACGACATAAATAAATTGGTATGGGTCACCGAATTTAACATGATTATTAAATGGGTCAGTCCTAAGTTGACACAATTTTTTTCCTGTCGGGTTAGGGTTAAAGGTCTTGACCCATTTACCCGATTAATGACCCGATTATATTTTCTATTTGAAAATAATTTACAGGTTCTTATCATCAAAACTCAAATATTAGAGATAATTTTCTCTTTTATTTCTATTTTTTGAAAGGATGAATATAAACACAATGTTTTATTTATAAAATTTTACATACATTTAGAGCTTCAATAGTATAAATGTGTAAAATATTGGTAATAGTATAAATGTGTAAAATATTGGTAGACATGTATATTTTATAATATCGATATATATATATATATATATATATATATAATATTAAAACTTTAATAGTGTAAATGTGTAATATTGTGGTAAATATGTATATTTTATAATATCTATAAAGTATGTACGTGTGTATGAATAACATCATATAAATGTTTGATGTAAATTTTATTTAATATATATATATTAAACAGGTTATTGGGTAACCCGATTATTTTTTCGTGTCGGGTTTGGGTCAACATAAATTTGACACGACACGAAGTTGACCCGACATGAACAAAACCCGATGACCCATTTTACCACCTCTATATCCACCCCATATTTTTTGTAACCCACCTCATTTTCAGAAAATAATTAAAAAATGAACATTATTTTCAAAAAAAATTGAATAAAGAAGAATTTTGAAGAAATAATTAATTAAATATATCTTAATTTACTTTTTGTAACTTAGATTTTTTTAATTATATTTGATTATAAGATTGCTTTCACATAAGTTTGAATTGACTATTTTACCCTTATAAGGTAAAATTACCAAAAATTTACTTTAACATCACTATTTTTCTAATTTTATACGAAATTTATTGTTTCTAATACTACTTTATTAGTATGATTATTACACTTTAATCTTTAATCAAATTAACATAATATCTTTATTGCACAATACTTAAGTAAATTATTATGTTGTTAAATTTCTGTCATTTACATGTAAGGGTAGTGAAAATAATAATTAGATTTCAGTTAAAAATATAAGATTATAAATCACATAATTAAATACCTAAATTATTAGATATAATAACCACTGTTTTACTGGGGCAATTTGGTCATTTTATATCATAATAATAAATTAGTAAAATAAAACTTACATTAAAGTTTATGATCAAAGATGGTCAAAGAAACTTGAGAGAAAAAATTAATAGAAGGATTTAATTGATTAACTATACAAAATTTTTATTAATGCATTTTTTAAAAATAGTGTGAACTCAATTTAATTATTTTCTAGAAGTGAGGTGAATTTACAAAAATAGTGAAATGGAAATATCCCCACCCATATAAAATATATATTGAGATGTATTCAAAGCAAATGATGATACAGTTACAAACTCTTGTACAAATTTATTTTGTACAAATTGATTTGAAATTAACTCATTGGTTAAATAAAAATACAAAATAAAAAAAACTCATGTGGACCAAAAGATATATAATCCAACCAATTAAATCATGTCACATCAGTTTGTACAAAAAAAAGTTTGTAAAAGAGTTTGTAGGTATATTATTACTCATTGAGAGCAATAAGAATCTGAGCGCAATAAATGAAATAAAATTCACTTGTCTACTCGAGTATAAAGGGAAGCAATAGAATTGCTATTTATTAACTTTGTAACCTCCAATTAAACCAATGATATTTGCCGGATTAAAATCCAAAAAAGTATTTGACATTCACAGTAGCAATGAGATGAATACAGTGTACAATGAAAAATTTCTGAAGGAGGCGAGTGTAAAGCAAAGCAATGGATTTTGAAACTCGTAAAGTGGTGGAAAATGAGATTCGCATGTTAGGAACAAACGATCGAATGCAAATTTTAGTAAAGAAATTTTTTTCAAGTGAAAGGGTACAGGTGCCGTGTTTAAGGCGGTTACATTTCGCTTCGGGCATTGCTGCGCCTAAAATGCATATTTCTAAAGTGAAAAATGATATTTAACTATAAAAAAGACGCCATCAGAATATAAATGATAACCTTGTAAAATAAACACTACTATTAGTTTATGTGCCACAGTGGTAATATGAACAGTTCCTCCTTATATAAATAGATGTGGAAATGTGTGCTTAGAAACGCAGAAGAATAGAGAGACATTGCAAGTCCTTTAGCAATTTAGCTTTCTCTATCTCCTTGTATAAACCCTTATAGTGAGTCAGGTCCAAACGGCTGAGAGTTATTAATTATTAAATTAGGGATCAATTTGAACTCAAAAAACTAATCAAATAAATCTATTCGAAACCATTCAGTCGTTAGAGACACTGGAGCTTATTTATTGTTAAACTACAGAAGATATGGCACCGTGTTTTCCAATAAAGGTCTCTAGTAATACAAGTAAGTGTTCTTTATATAGCAATTCATCATTGATAATTATCTTTTTTTGAAAGATAGAGAGTTTTATCACTTGTATATGCCTTATAATTTTATTTTTAATCCCCTATCTCCCCCAGATTCGAAAGCACTGGCAAAGAATTTTATTCTGGTTAACTACCGTGCTTTGTCTAAAGCATGAGATATATTTTTCAATAAAATTGCAGGAGATATGAAGTCTGGTCCGGCGAAGATATCTGGTCACCGCAAATTGACAGGTTTTAAATCAGATTACGTTTTTATACGTTATGCAAGTCCTGATGAATTGAAGAGCTTCGATCGGTTGGATTTCGGTTTGTTCGGTCGGAGTTGGGTTCCTAATGTTTCTTGGGCCATCGCATTTATTCCCGGCGCAACAGAGAATAATTGGAGAGGTTACTTACCTCATCCAAAATCAAATATTATAGGATCCGGAGACTCGCTTGATGTTGTGGCATCTGGCTCGACTAATGGAATTTTATATTTTGTTGATGGAAAAGGTCCTAAAAAGCGTGCCATTCATGGCGTTAGAACTACGGTTCAATTGAACCAATTGAAAACTGATAAACGTGTGGGGTCTCATGGAGGTTGTCTTGTTTTGGAGATTGATCTTTTAGATGCACACGATAGCGGAGATGTTCTTACTAATTCATGGGATTTTGATGGTCAGTTATATTGGAACTTATATTTAAATTGAATTTTGTAAGATAAGGTAATGTGTCAATGTATTGAATTATAGTAACAACAATAATGAGATTGCCTCTAGATCTCGCAGAAGCCCTCATTAGTATGCCAATAAAAGGAATTCTATCATGTTGTAATAAGTATTGTACGTAAGATTCCTTAGTGTGCCTATAAAAGGGATTCAATCTGCCGTTGTAACGGGCAGAGCGAGCCCCTTGAATAAGCAAAGAAGTTTGCTTTTACAAATCTTGAAAGCATATAGACCGGGTTTCCCTTCAAGTTTTTATAATTTTTCGTATACATAATAGGGTTTTTATTTTGTTTTCAAGAAAATGTCTACATATTATACAAAGATAATGTCATATAAATATATAATGAATTTACATGATGTTGTCTACCTATTCCAGCACTAACAATGAATTTTTTGTCTCACAAGAAACGCATGGAAGTAAATGGTAGAACAAGATGAATTTGATATAAGATTTGTAAACAACATCAATAAAATTAAAAAAGGGTTTTCATAATAATTTTAATACGGTACAAATTTAATAATAAATATTATAAACTTATTAATTTGCTGCATTGTTATCGTTCTTTTATTAAATATATAAGCATTTTACAAAGGGTTTTTATGTCTTGTTGTTAAATATATGTGAGTTTTTTTACTTTTTTGATATACACTAACGTTCACACAAATATTTACGATAAATTTATAAATTAGTCTGGCTAATCAAAAGTTGAGGTTCTCCACCCCTATGTGCTAGAGATATCCTCATGTCACAGGCCACTCAAATCTCTCGCAATCGGAGGGCTAATTTTGCGTGCGATGGCTCACTCAATGAAAGTCCACCTAATCAGAGTGCACTTAGAAGCGCGATGCACTTAGAAGCTTGATGCACTTAAAGACAAGAGGCGGGTTGCACTTAGATGCGGAATGCGCTTATCAATGGGCCACCAACAACTAGCCAATCACAAGACTTAAAGAAAAGCCTTAGCTCCCAAGTTCTAGAATTCTCTGTAAATCAAATATCCTAAAATTCTCTAGAATTAGGCATTTAAGTCCTTAGATTTTTAGGCAAGTTGGCAACTTGCATGGTGGCTCTTGAACCCTCCATCAAACTCTATAAATAGCCCACCACCCTAGCAATTTTTGCATAACACAACAACAATTACAGCACACACACACACAAGCTCTCAAGCTCTTGTAAAAAGCTCTCTTGTAAATTACTCTTTATGAGTAACAAAGTTATATATTTTTAGCCACATTGCTCTTACTTCTCTCTAGCATTTGCATAAACATTCTTTGCTTAGCTAGTTTGAGAAGTGTTCTAGGCTTACTTAGCGACTTGCGTGCTAGAAGTCGACTAAGTGCTGCACGGATTTGCTGCGCAAATATTCATCCTGTGATGAGTGGTATCAGAGCTAAGGTTTGCACCCACGCAATCTAGCTCACAAGCAATGGCCAACCCTCCTAGCACAACACAAGAGGCCGTAGTTGATGTAGAGTCTCTTGAGCCAACACATTGCCACGAGGAGGGATGTATACAAGCTAAGTCCCTTGACAAGTCCAAGGCTGCTTCCGTAGACGCCTTAAAGCCTCGCATCGCCACACTCAAAACATCCATGTCCGCTGTTCAGGACACCCTCAATACTTTGGAGGTGAGGGTGGATGGTCTCAAAGGCGAGTATGGTGAGTTCACAGTAGACACCAAGGCCCTCATGTAAGACCAAGTCGACTCTCTCCGAAGAGAGTTTCGAGCGTTGCATGAAGAGCTGCTGAATTTGCGTAGCTTCGTGCAAGGCGAGCTATGAGCAATCCGTGTGGAGGTGGATGAGGTTCGCTTGGATTGGGCATGGAACAAGCTCACACTCACGCCTAGCCCGACTTCGACAAGCAAGAGTGATGCACGTCGGATCGAGGTGCCAAAGCCCAATACCTACGATGGAGCATACAACGCCACTATTGTAGACAACTTCCTCCTTGGGCTGGAGCAATACTTCGATGCCATGGGTGTTCGTGATAAGGCATCGAAAGTAGGCTCCGCGCCTACGTTTCTTTGAGGCGCCGCACAACTATGGTGGCGGTGGAAGCATAGTGAGATGGGCAAGGGCATATGCACCATCAACACTTAGGTCAAGTTCCAACGAGAACTTTGTAACCACTTTGCCCCAAGCAACGCAGAGAAGAAAGCATGAACGCACCTTCGTCGACTCAAGCAAACGAGTAGCATCCGCCATTACATCAACGCCTTCACTACCCTTATGCTTGAGATAACCGATATGTCTGATAAGGACTCTCTTTTCTACTTCTAAGACAGCTTCAAGAATCGGGCTAAGGCGGAACTTGATAGGCGTGGCGTACAAACTCTCGATGACACCATCGCCATTGTGGAATCACTTGCTGATTACTCTGTCCAACCCAAGGACAAGAGGCCAAGCCATGGTAAAGGTGGGGGAGATGACCAGAAGGACAAGGGCCAAAACGGGATGGATTAAGGGCAAAAAAGCCTCCAAGCGGCAAGAGCGGGCAAAGCAAACCAGATGCGAAATAGCCACCCAAGCCTCGAAGCCCATGTTTTATATACAACGGCCTTAAGTACGCGATTGTCCGGAGAAGAAGTCGCTTAATGCCCTAGCTGTACAACCCAAGGGCCATTCTACACTGTCGACAGAGAAATCTCAGCACAACATGGGTACCATTCAATGCCTTTGCGCACTCAAGATCCACCCACCAACGGCCACGAAGAATGGGCTTATGTATATGAGTACGCACATCAACGGCCACACCGTTCGTGCATTGCTCGACATCGAAGCCATGCACAACTTTATTTCTGAAGAAGAGGCCAAACGCTTAGGCCTCAAGGTAACCAAGGAAGGAGGTACTATAAAGGCGGTAAATTCACCCACCAAGCCCATCACAGGCACCACATGAAGAGTGCATGTAAAAATCAAAACATAAAGCAAAAAGCTCGATTTCTCTGTCATGCCCATAGATGACTTCAAGATGGTCTTCAATGTGAAATTCTTTGACAAGGTCCATGCCTTCCCGTTACAAGCTACGAACTCCCTAAGTATCATCGACAGAAATAATGTGTATATGGTCCCCGCCGAGCGTTCCAAGAGTATAGACAAAACGCTCTCAGACAGGAAATTCAAGAAAACTTTTTGGAAGGATCCTAACTTCTTGGTCTCCATCCGAGAGGTGAACGAGGGAGAATGTCGCTTACACTCATAGAGCCAAGTCCCACCGCTCATCGAAGAAGTCCTGGATGAATTCAATGACGTTATGCCTCTAATGCTTCCACAAAAGCTCTCACCTAGATAAGAGGTGGATCATAAAATCGAGCTAGAGAGAGGTGCGCAGCCACCAGCTTTGGCACTCTATCGTATAGCACCACCCGAGCTCAAGAAGTTGCGGAGATAACTCATAGACTTGCTTGATGCGAGCTATATCCGCCCATCAAAAGCTCCATTTGGTGCACTCATGCTCTTCCAAAAGAAGAAAAATGAATCTCTCTGAATGTGCATCAACTATTAGGAGCCCAACAAGATCACCATCAAGAACAAGTATCCGATCTCGTTAATCGCGGACTTGTTTGATCAAATTGGCGAAGCGTGGTACTTCACCAAGCTCAACTTGCGATCCAAATACTATCAAGTGCGCATCGCCAAGGGAGATGAGCTAAAAACGACATACGTGACTAGGTACGGATCTTTCGAATTCCTTACTATGCCATTTGGTCTCACAAATGCACCAGTCATATTTTACACTCTTATGAACAAGGTCCTCCAACCGTTCCTCGATCGCTTTGTTGTCATGTACTTGGATGACATCATGGTGTATAACACCACACTCGAGGAACATGTGCAACACTTGGGGCAAGTTCTCCAAGTACTATGAGAGAATGAACTCTACCTCAAGATGGAGAAATGCTCATTTGCTCAACAAGAGGTGGAGCTCCTTGGGCACAAGATAGCAGACAGGAAACTCATGATGGAGAACTCGAAGGTGAGGGCCATCCTTGAGTGGGAACCTCCCACTAAGGTACCCGAACTCTGGTCTTTTCTCGGATTGGTAAACTATGTTGTGTAAATTTTATTTAACTCGCAAGTGCACGAATCTATTGTAGAATAGATCAATGGTGACAAGTGTCGATTTCTCGTTAAGGTAAATTTTAATTGCGTGTAGAAATAATTTTCTAAGTAGGTGGTTTGGTTATAGTGAAAGTGATTTAGACTATCTTACGATTTAAATTAGAGTGGATGAAATAAACTATTAAAATGAAGTACTTGGGTCGCTGGATTTGCACTCAACATGTATTATGAGCTTAACATTCCTTATTAGCACCAATTAAATCATGAAGGAGGTTTTCCACCCCTCATGAACCTCACTCAAATAAATATGGTGCTAAGTGTTTATCGTGCTAAATAGTAATAACCTTACACTAAGGAGACGGTTGTACCGATACAATATTTAGACAAGATTATTACTAGCTATTGACGAAAAGTCAAAACATCCACATAAATCAAAGGAAAAAAAAAGTAAATTTACCAAATTAAGTCCATAAAACATGTTGAGATTTCACCTTCAACTCGAGCTTGAAAGAAAATTAGCTACTCATAATTAAACTAGGGATAAAATAGAAATTTATTAAAAAACGTAAAAAAATACAAGATAGAGAAGGAATTACAGAAAATAGAGCTAAAAAATAGATGCAAAGGTGTCAAATTAGGGAAAGCCCTTATTTATAGATACAATGAGTAAATCATGGTGATCAAATTAAAACAATTTGGGCGCTCAGGATTGCAACACGTGACAAGTTCTAATTGGATAGAATACATCATCAGGACTGTCATTCCGTTTGTATGCATATACCATATGCACATTTTTCAGTCCATTAACATACACCATGTCACTGGTCAATCAACAACACATCATCAGTCAATGCTATATAAGCAGTCAATGCCATATCATTCGTCCAATAGAATATTGCCACATCATCGTATAGTGCCACGTCATCGTATATTGTCACGTTATCGTATAATATATGTGAACAATGTCGTGAACAGTACCATATATATGTACAGTGTCGTGAACAATACCGTATATGTGAACAGTGTCATTTATCTTTTTAGGCTCTTTTTACGGTTTTCGACTGTCCTGAATTTAAAATTGTTATCTGTTTTGCTATCTTATCTCTCGTTCATTATAAAATGACCATGATGCCCCTTAGAATACATAAAATATTTAATTAAAATAAAACATACATAATTAAATCACAAGAGACTTAAAGACATAAAAAAAAATATGTTAGTGAAACTTGAAGTGTAAAATGACGATTTTCTCCTTTATAAATACACATTTTCTAGCACTCAACAAACTACTACCATCTCTTTATCAAAGGCTATTCGGCGAAAGTGGCACCTTTGACCGACCTACTCAAAAAGAACCGCACATGGCATTGGTCCAAGGAATGCCTGCACGTATTCGAGGAGTTGAAGAAGACAATTTCTGAGGAACACATCCTCATTCTTCCAGACCACACAAAGCCATTCAAGGTGCAAACAGATGCCTTCAACTTCATCATTGGTGGAGTACTTATGCAAGAAAGCCACCCTATAGCGTTTGAAAGCAGAAAGCTAAACGACACGGAACGCCGCTACACTGTGCAAGAAAAAGAGATGACCGTAATCATTCATTGCCTATGCTTATGGCAACACTACTTGCTTGGCTCACACTTCGTGATCTTAACGGATAATGTAGCCACAAACTACTTTCAAACACAAAAGAAGTTGAACCCCAAGCAAGCAAGGTGGCAAGACTTCCTTGTAAAATTCGACTATTGGCTCTAGTATAAGCCCAGCAAAGCCAATGTCGTTGCGGATGCTCTAAGTCACAAAGCGGAGTTGGCAATACTCAATATAAGCCAACCAAACTCTAACAAGACCCTCTTGCAAAAGACTTGTTGGGAAAAGTTCTCGAATGTAAGAAAAGGCAATTTTGGCAAGAGAAAGTCATTCTCCTCACCAAAGGAGATCAACTGTTCATGCCAAGGTAGGGAAATTTATGAAAAAAGGGTCATCAAGGAATGCCACAACTCAAAGTTGGCTGACATCCCGGAGTATAACGTACACTCGTCCAAGCCTTGTACTTTTGGTCGTACATGAAAGATGACATCGAAGCGTACGTGTGAACTTGTCTTGTGTGCCAACAAGACAAGGCGGACCACTAACTTCCAGCAGGATTGTTGCAGCCCCTGCGAATAGCATCAAGGCCATGAGAGAGTGTCACCATGGACTTCATCTCCGTTTTGTCAAAGTCTGAGGGGTGCAAAAGCATTATGGTCGTGGTCGACTGCTATAGCAAGTATGCGATATTTATCACCGCACCAACAGATTGCAAAGAAAATGAAGCTACCCGTCTTTTCATCAAGCATATCGTGAAGTTAGAGGGAGTTTCAAAGAGTATAGTGAACGATTGAGACCTAAGATTCACTGGCCATTTTTGGACGAAGCTCTTCAAGTTGTTGGGAATCGACCTCAAGTTCTCGACAAGCTTACACTTACAAACTGATGGCCAAACCGAGTGCATCAACAGCCTTCTCGAGATGTATCTAAGGGATTACGTAAGCGATCACCAGTGAGATTGGGCTAAGTTGTTAAATGTTGCCCAATTTTCATACAATCTTCAATGAAGCGAGGCTACAAGCAAGAGTCCTTTCGAGATCATCTGGGATTCCAACCTATGACGTCCAATGCCATAGCCTCAACATGTGAAGAAAAAAGCTCAGCGGCTCACAAGCTCACCAGCTAGTGGCGCGAGGAAGCAGACATCACGCAAGTGTATCTCAACAAGGCCACACGAAGAATAAAGAAATGGGCTGATTCAAGGAGATGCCACGTCGAGTACAAGGAAGGCGATCGAGCCATGTTAAAGCTCTTGCCCCCAATAGTTAAAGACATTGCGGAAAGTGACAAGGGGTTAGTCGATGGGCCTTTCCAAGTAATCCGACATATCGGCAAAGTCTCGTACCAACTCCAACTTCCACCAAGACTCAAGATCCATCCGATTTTCCACGTGAGCTTACTTAAGCCATATCACAGAGATGCGGAAGACCCCAACTAAGGAGAGTCGAGACATGCCCCAACCGTTATTGTCACAGCGTACGACAAGAATATAGAGTACATCCTCACTGGTCAAGTCATTCAAAGGAGGAGTATTATGGCATATAACGAGTACTTGGTGAAGTGGAGAAACCTCCCCAAGAGTAAAGCAACTTAGGAATGTGAAGACGACCTATGGCAATTCGCATAGCATGTCCAAAACTACAAGCACGAGAACGCAACGAGAACGTCATGAACATAGGTGGGGGAGGAATGTCACGGGCCGCTCAAATCTCCCCCAATCGGAGGCTAATTTTGAGCACGCAGGTTCACTCAGTGAAAGTCCACCTAAATGTGGAGTGCACTTAAAAGTGGAGTGCGCTTAGCACAAAAGGAAGGTTGCACTTAGAAATGGGATGAGTATAGCAATAGACCGCCTCAACAACTAGCCAACCGTGATGCGCTTAGCAAAAGCCCAGCCCAAGTTCTAGAATTCTCTATAAATTGTAAATATCCTAAAATTCTCTAGAATTAGGCATTTAAGTCCTTAGATTTTTAGGCAAGTTGGCAACTTGCATGGTGGCTCTAGAACCCTCCATCCAACTCTATAAATAGCCCACCACCCTAGCTAATTTTGCATAACACGCCAACAATTCCAGCACACGCACACACAAGCTCTCAAGCTTTTGTAAAAAGTTCTCTTGTATATTACTCTTTGTGAGTAACAAAGTTCTATATTTTTTGCCACATTACTCTTACTTCTCTCTAGCATTTGCATACATTTGCATACATTTGCATAAGCATTCTTTGCTTAGCTAGTTTGAGAAGTGTTCAATGCTTACTTAGCGATTTGCGTACTAGAAGTTGACTGAGTGCCGCACTGGTTTGCTGCTCAAATACTCATCCCGTGACACTCAGCTCTCTAATATACAAAAGGAAAAATACCAACTATCATGCATAACCCATTAAATTTCTGATAATTTGTATTAAAGATAAAGATATCCAAAAAAAAGCCGAGTTCTTGTTAGCCAAGGACGAAAGCACATGTTATCTTATTTGGTATTTAATTTTTTAAATGAGTAGCATTACATACATACACACATACATACATACATACATACATACATACATACATACATACATATATATATCTCTTAACATTTTTCATGGTCGAGATAGAGACATAATTGCCTCTCTTGGTTTGATTTTTTTTATGGGTTGGACCTGAAGGTCGTTATTCTTAATTGGAAACCTCCTAAAATGGATTGTGTAAAAGCTAATTTCAATAGGTTATCAAAAGGAAACTCAAGTATTGCAGCAGCATGTGGCATTTTTCAAGATTCTAACAGATACTTTCTTGGGGGGTTATTGCATTTCTTTGGTAGATCATACAGCCTATTATGCTCAGATTTTTGAACATTGTGGTTAGAATGAGATTCTATATTGATTGTACATTTTTTAAACAATAAATCACTTCAGTCTCCTTAGACCTTATAAAACCATTAGTTGAATTATCGTCATCTTCTTAATCAGATGGACTTCAAAATTAATTACTCTTTTCGTGAAGTTAATTATGTTGCAGATCGTTTGGCAAACCTAAGATTAGAATGCTTTGCTTACACTTGGTAGGATAATCTACCACATGAGATTTATAGATTTCTTTCTATTTATCTTAATAGAGTTCCTAGTTATCACCATTCTTAAAATTTTTCTTTCTACTTTTTTCTTTTTTCATAGTCTATATTTTCAACTTTTCTTTTATTGTCGTAATTTTCTAACTATTTTAACCAGTAAAACCCACTATATCCCTCCTTGAGTAGGAGTATATTATTATTTATCTTCAATAAAGTTGCTTCATTATCTTATTAAAAAAAAAAAAAAAGGCTTCTCTGAACATTCATGCAAATATGTGCAAGCGAAACCATTTGTATTTTGGAGAGAAAAACTTGTGCAGAAGCAAGAGGATGTTAATTTTGAATTAGCAAACAAATGAGTTACCAACATGGAATCACTCTTGAGCGATAGAAATTTTCAGCCACGCTGCTTACCTAACTCCATGGCTGTAATTGCCACAACAAACTCTGCAAAATATGATGTTGGTTAACACAAAATAGTCCAAAAGTTCCCATAAAAGCAGTAAGATGGTTACTTAAAACTCCACGACACAAGCACGGGAAAAAGTTGCATGAGACTAGGGATGGCAAAATCCAGATCCGGATCCGGATCCGGATGTATGTGCATCCGAATCCGCATCCGCATTTGATTTTTTACATCCGGATCCGCATCCGGATCCGGAAAAAAATATGCGGATCCGGACGCGGGTAAAATCCACCCGGATTGCGGACGGATTTTCCGGATATCCGGATCCGCATATTTTTAAATTTAAATATAATTTTAACTTTAATAATATCAAATAAAATTCAATTATAATTTAACAATTAACAATTTAACATCAATTCAATATAAATAAAATACAATATCACCATAAATTCACAAATGATAATTTCACAACATAAATAAAAAATATAAAAAATAAAAAAACTAAAGTAAACCAATTTATTATAATATTCTCTAATTATTATTATTATTATTAGCTTTTTAACATATTTTTTATAGTCAATGAAGATTATAGAATTAATTATACTTATAAATATTTTAATTTATATGTTTTTTAATTAAAATTTAATTAAATACACAAATAAATTATATAATAATGCGGATCCGGATATCCGGTTTTCCGGATGCACTTGCATCCGGATCCGAATCCGCACGGATCTTCACTTTTAAGATCCGGATCCGCATTTTATAACATGCGTATCCGGATTTTTCCGGATCCGGATCTTCCGGATCTTTGCGGATCCGAGCCGGATCCGAATTTTATTACCAACCCTACATGAGACAGGCTCATCACCTTAGCGCTAAGTTGGTGAGCCTCTTAATTGCTGCTCTGCCACAGTCCCTAAATGGGATCGCTACTGCAAGACCCACTAAATTTTATATTTAAAAAATCAGTGGGATTCCATGGCTACTCTCTCCACAAGCAGAATATATATGTATTTTCATAGAACCTTATTTCTTCCCTAAATATATGAAGTTATTTTACTATTTTGCAGCTTCTGGTCTGTCAGCTTACTTGATTGAAGATTTGCTGAATTGGGAATTTCACAAGTGACGGAATTTTTTTTTTTAATCAGTTTCACCGCCGCCATGATATTTCTTAAAATGAGCCCTTACCTAAAAATTGATTGGGACATAAACAAGTTTAATTATTCGGGTTTGATTTGAGTATTATATTCATTAAGGCTGGCTTTCTTGTGCAGACTGGATTAACTCGTAGAATGAATAGAGTAATATTCTGTAATCGGTGTATAGATTAGATTATTGGGCTATATTTAATGAAGTTAAAATAACTAATGAAATAGCATAACCATGTTGAGATTATTAACTTCTCAGTTTTTGGCGGTTGAGGCATTGACGCACCTAATGCATATTTTTGTCGTCTGACTCAGAAAAGGCATCCTCTGATCAGACACAAAAGTCACAACCGCTCTTCATTTGTTTGCACTCCAGTTCCCACAACCGTTCTTGATTTGTTTGTATTCGAGTTCCTTACTGTATAAATACATGGGAAGAAGAATGTTTTGTTCGAATAGAGAGTGTACGTAGAGAGAAAAACAAGGAAAAAAAAAAGATTCAGAAGCTAGCGAGATATGGCGGTAAAGGTGTCTGGTCATCGCCAATTGAGAAATTTCAAATCACATTACGTTTGAAATTACGTTCGTCGTCCAGATCCTGAAGAATTGAAGTGCTACGATCGGATGGATTTTGGTTTGTTGGTCGGAGTTTGGTTCCCCACATTTCATGGGTCGTGGTATTTGTTCGCGGCGTTAAAGAGTATAACTGGAGAGAGTATTTACCTCGTTCGAGGTCAAATTTTATGGAGACCGGAGACTTGTTTGATGTTGTTGCATCTGGTTCTAGTAATGGAATTTTTTTCCCTCCTCCCACAAGCGGTGATTCTCTTAAGCGTGCTACTCATGGCGTTAGAACTGTGGTTCCATTTAACCAATTCAAATCGGATCATTGTCGTGTGGGTAGTGATGGAGGCTGTTTTCCTTTGGACATGAATCTTTTAAATGTCGATGCGTACCGTGGAGATGTTAGTACGGAGTCTTATAATTTTGATGGTCAACTGTATTGGAACCTGTATTTGATGAATTAAAATATCCTAAGATAGATACACACACTTGGTCTTTTGGCCAAGTGGCAAAACCCATGCTCTCAACTTCATAATTATGCATGATTGTGGGAAAAAATTATAAAAAAACCCTCTCCCTTAAAAAATACACACATATATACACACACATATATACATATATAGAATATCCTAAGATAACGTCAATGTCTTGTGTAACAACATTACCTCCAGAGGGGTAAGTAATATAGTGTGATGGTTGTAATGTATTCTTGTTGTAGGATTCCCTGTGTGTCTATGAAAGGGATCCAATTAAGTTTGTGTTGTGATGGGCAGTGCCTTTTGAGTCTAGTTTTTGAATAAATAAGAATGTTGGCCTTTAATATCAGATCAGAGTATGCTCTGTCTATGGCCTTTAATATATATATATTCATATTTAAAAAAAAAAAAGATCACAATCCTTGTTTGACTTACAAATCATCCAAATCTGGCGGCACAAGGCACAATGGGTAAACCAATAAATACGAGTATAAAACCACAAGGTCATGTTTGGATGATAGGATTTAATATGGGATTGGACTAATTTTAGGATAAAATATTTATCTTATATTTGGTAAGCTTAGTTGGATTTGATGAAGGGGGATTAAGTTTAAATTTAACCCTAAAATTATGGGATTAGTAGTCCTAATTTACACATGGGTTTAGTTAGGATTGGGTTAAAGAAAGAAAAGTTGTATATTTATGAGACTTTCATTTATATCAATTTTTTTATTTATACTTAATATTAATTATTTATTTACTTAAATTTATTTATTATTTATTATCTATTATCTAATTAAAATGGCACTTTTACTTCTACTAAATATTGAGATTAAATTTTCATTACTTGTATATTTAATAATTTATCAATAAAATTAACAAATTAATAATTTAATTTATTATTGAACTTAATAATCATGAAAATTAATAATACCATTGATTAATTGATTTTATATAAAAAATTTTAAATATTTGATAAAAATTGTTTAAATATTTAAATTATTTTATTTTTATTTACTTATTATATTATGACTACCAACAAATTATTTACAATTTATTTAATTTTCTTATTACTTGCTTTTAAATTTATTTTAATTATTATTATAAAGTTTCATGAATAATTGACAATATATATATATATATATATCAATTTAAATTCTACCTAATATTATTTAAATATAATTTAACATAATCCAATCCGATATTGTATCAAGCATAAGATATTATAATATATCCAGCTTAATCCAATTCAATCTAATTCAATTCAATCCTAATAATTAATCCAGTCCAATTCTGCGTGCTAAACGTAACCCAAAATGCTATACTAGAATAACTTAATATAAGAAAAATTATCCACATTATCATTAGATTAAGCCTTACCTACAATTTGACACAAATACAACAACTATCCTTAATTTATAAAGAAATTAAACATGTTACATTTTTTAGACCTATAAGTTAGTATCACATTTTTTATTTCTTAACTTTTTAAACTTTGGAAAAAGATCTTAAATGGCGTTTATTTTTTTAACTAAAATATAAATTGATATAACAATCAGTGCTGGATCTAGAAATTGATTCATAGGGGTAATATTATAATAAAAAATAAGAATTCATAAAATTGACCACAATATCAAAATTTGTTTATAAAATTGACCTACTAAAGATAATTTTTCCCAAAAACTAATATGAAATTAAGGGAAATTTATTTTTGACTGGGTCAATTGCCCACAATACTCTCTTGAATATAGTTCCACACCTAATTAAATAGACCTAAATATTTATCTAAATTTGAATGACATATTTTATTTTTCTTGAATATTTATTTAGGGGTTGGCCTAATAGTATTCAAGTAGGTTTATTTAGTTGATTATCTTAATCAAATTCTGTGGATGTAGTCTTGTCAACCCTTCTCCCTTTTAAGAAAACATGAAAAATAAAGGTTATGTGAATAGTTTTTTTCAAACAAACATGTTAAATCATTTATTTAGTGATTTTTCTGAAACATAGAGAGCTGGACAAAGGCTAAATTAATTTTTTAAGTCTCTATCTAAAACATGAATTTATTATAATTTATAATGTTGCAAATGAATTATGATAAGTACTTTGAAAAAATTATATGACAAATAATTTTGTTTAAAACAAAAAAATAAAGATTAAAAACGAAATATAGTAGTGCTACTAAAGTTAAATTCATCATTAAAAATACTTAAATTATGAGTGAAGTTGAGATATAGAAAGTCCAACAAAATCTATGTATAGTTTTCTAACAGAATGGAATATCAAATATATGTCAGGTTTTAATTTGGGCATGGATGAAGATAAATTAATTAGGTAGGATAATTTTGAGGAAATAAATTAATGATATCCTTAAGACTTACAGATAAAGTCAAGAAAAACTTGGTTCAGTCAAAGTCACTCAAAATTATTATTATTTTGAAAAATGAGACTTAATTATTTCAATTGACTCAAACACATCAGGTCATTAAAAAAATAAATAAATACCCCTCAATATATATTATGTATACGAGTTCATAGCTATAAATTTTTTTATAAATTATTTTTATAAAACTAACGTCTGTATAATTTGATTGGTTAAACAAATATATAGAATATAATAAAGGTGTATTATTATGTAAATTATGTGATACTTTTATTCAAGTAATCGTTTATTATGCCGCTTTAGTGTGTACAAAAATTTACAAAGGGGTGTACTAAACGGCCCGAAGGTTGTTGGGGGAGAATGGTGAGTTAGCAGTTCAAAGAGAGGGTAGGTAAGTAGGTTATATGCAATACGTGTCGCCACGTCGGAATGTCTAGGGTAGTGAATGACGAAACTACCCTTGCAGGAGCATTTTAAGGAGGGGGAGGCTTCGAGTCACTCAAAGACTCTCGGTAGTCGTCACCAACCAACCAACCATTCAATACTGGCTACTGGCTGGGCGGAGTCAAATGCTCCTCGTCGCCAACACCAACTCGCTTTGGCATGTTTTAAACGCTTTCGTTTCATTAATAAAGACTTTCAACTTATTGTTCTCAGGCTCACCAACATTAAAAGTCCATTATTCATTATTTAAAGGAAACCTCCCGAAACAAACAACTCAATCGATCTTTATTCTCTTCTCTCTCTGTCTCTCTCTCCAGAGCTCTGCCAGTATTATTAAAAATGGCGGCTAAATCTCAGCTGCATTCATCAAACCCGTCGTGTTTCTTCAACTCTCAGTCGAATTTACCAAATCTGAAGAGAACCCATTTGGGGGGAGCATTCAGGCCTCGGAACCTCCTCATAAAGCCCGTCAAATGGGGATCACACCAAAGTTTGTCATTCTCATACAAGCTAGGAACAAGGCGGCAGCAGAGAGGCAGCGGCGGCGGCAGCGTCGTCAAGTGTACGGCAGAAGGGATAGAGAGAGGGATCCTGATAGGAGGAGGGGAATCAAGAGAAGCAACATTGGTGGGAGAGAGATACAAGGTGGTGGCTTTGCTGGCATGTGTCATGTGTCTGTGCAATGCTGACAGAGTTGTCATGTCCGTTGCTGTTGTCCCTCTCGCCGCTAAATTTGGTTGGTCCAGCCCTTTCCTCGGCATCGTTCAGGTAGCCCCTTGGCCCCTTCTCCCCTCCATCTTTCCAATTGTAAAATATATGACAACATCTTAGATCTATCTCTTTTTATTTTTTATTTTTTTTTCAAAATGATTTGTTAAATTCTTTCGTCGCATGTGTATTTATTTTTACCTAATTAGTTGAAGAACGTATGTCACTAAAACTAAACGAGTATGTTGCATCATCAAATTAACAATCATCCAACCTTTCCTCTTTTATTAGTAGTGACTTTCTGATTGTAGGAACAACTTATAAATTTGGGTCATATATGCTACAAAACGTGGTATCAAAAATGGAAAAGACTCTGATGATTTTTATGCGTGCGTGTGCTGTCTTTTCTGATTCATCAAGAGGTGCTCACTACGGATCAAACTATAATATAATTAGAGCTTGTGAAACAAGTTCTCCTATATTAAATATTAAAAAAACACAAAAAAAAAAAACTTTTCCTTAAAAAAGAGGAAAAAAAAAATATTTGACCTAGAAATTAGATTGATTGGACTTTGGTAGTAGGTAGGATTTGTTTGTTTATCGTGTGAAAACAAGAACAGAGAAACAAAGCAATGCGAGTTGGTGAGAAAATGAGAGGTATCTTCTCTCCTATCTGTTGGCCGGCGCTTGGATAAACGGTGGCGGCCTAACGCTTGCAGCTGGTGAAAGTTTTATTTATTTTTCTAAAAATAAATAAAAGCATTAATTTAATATAAACAGTATTATAAAATATTAATTATACAATATTAAACCCATACGCCGCATGACATAGTATTATATTTTAATACACTGTAATATAACATGTTACATTCTAATAAAATACAATACAGTGCATCGCACTAAACGCGTTTGAATAAAAAAAAAAAAATTAATTGATTAAATTTGCATTCAAACATTAATGCCGTAATGCGTTTGAAGTGACGAACAAAAACGGCTGTTGCGACTTTGCCAAACCTGGTGGCCTATTGATTAAATGGGCCGGTGTTGCAAGGACAGAAAGAGAGATATTAATATTCTTGGGCCAGATGTATCTTTCCTTGTAGGTGTAGTTGTTGTATTCGTCTTGCTTGAAACCGAAACAGGGAAAGTGTTTGGTTTGGAGTTTGGACCATATGTGACCACACGTCTGACATCAACTAGGTCCCATCCCATCCAAGCCTTTGTGTTAATGAAGCTGGCAACTTGTCACCGCAAAAATTCTAGATCTGGTAGGCTTCAATTCAATTCCCCCACCCCTTCTTTTCTTCCCGTTTGTTCAATCTAATAAACAAAGTAAATTACAGTTGGCATTACGGGGACAAAACAACAAGCGTGTAATTAAATTAAATTAAGACATTTTTTACTTCCTAAATTTGTTATTTGTCTGTCACCTCTTCTTTATTGAGATTAGATTTGGATCAGTCGGCGCAGTCATCCGAGTTGTTTTGTACTAGCACTAATTCATATCGGGCTTCTTCTTTTTTTTTCCTTAATAATTATGATTATTTTTAATAATAATAATAATAATAATAAGTAGCCGTGAACTGAATTCTCCTCCCATATGCGAGCACGGTTCCTTTCATACAGCACAAGAGATTTTACCAACTAAATTAATTTGCACCTAAGAATGGACTAGTCGTATAAATATTTATTAGAAATACTATTAATTTAAATATGGTTAATTTAGATATGATTTGGAGCTTCTCTAGTTGTGTTTGTGCCAATTCTAATACGATTGAAATGTTAAATTTGTGTTAACAGTCGTCATTTCTATGGGGATACATATTCTCATCAGTGATAGGAGGAGCCCTGGTAGATAAATATGGAGGAAAGAAAGTGCTGGCTTGGGGTGTGGCCTTGTGGTCTTTGTCTACACTTCTCACTCCCTGGGCTGCCGGCCACTCCACAGCCAGCCTCCTTGCCGTCCGCGCCTTCTTTGGACTGGCTGAAGGCGTGGCTATGCCGGCCATGAGCACCCTCACATCAAGGTATTAAATTCTAGTTGATACGTCACATACACTCACAATCTCCCTTCGCTTATATCTTGAAGGACACATACCAACAGGACCCTTAAATAATGTCTTCATGTCATGTTTAGCTTAGCTACTCAAGGTTTAAAGTTGAGTTTCAATTGTGTAGGACATGACAAGCTGATTTTCGAATTAACTAAAAGCTATGTTGATTTTCTGTATCTTTGGTTAGGTGGTTTCCAAGCCACGAACGAGCAAGTGCAATTGGAATCTGTATGGCTGGATTTCATCTTGGCAATGTTGTAGGCTTGCTTCTTACTCCAGTTATGTTATCAACAATTGGGATTTCTGGTCCCTTCATTCTTTTCTCATCTCTGGGACTGCTGTGGTTGACGACATGGGCATCTAAAGTCACTAACGATCCTTGCGACAGCCCTTTTGTCAGCAAATCAGAGCTGCAGTTAATCCAAGCTGGAAAATCAGATTCTGTAGCCAAGAAAGGGAAGCCTCCATCTCTGCAACATTTATTGTCTAAATTACCAGGCTGGACGGTTATCATAGCCAATATAACTAACAATTGGGTGAGTTTTCCTTGCCATGATGTCTCATTTGGTTTGATAAATGATTTTGGGTTCACATTGACACTTTTGAACATGCTGCAATTCACAGGGATACTTTGTTCTTCTATCATGGATGCCTATATATTTCAATACTGTAAGTCACAATTTTCTCAATTTGGATAAATTCCTGTCTTCTATGTGATGTAATCTAAGAATTGTCCTCTATATGGAATGCTCATGCTTTAGATGAGACTTGTCTACACTCTTATACTCGTGTCGTGTGACTCGTCTGTGATTGTTTCTTCTTGGTAAATATAGGTGTTCAATGTGAATTTGAAGCAAGCAGCTTGGTTCAGTGCTGTACCATGGGGACAATGGCACTTTCTGGCTACATTGCTGGTAAAGCATCAGATTCCTTAATCAAGGCAGGATACTCTTTGACATTAGTTCGAAAGATAATGCAGGTAACTCCTCTATCAAAATCATAGAAGTATCAAAGCAACATCCCTGATAAATTTAAAATCTTTAACATAGCATTTAGTTGTATAATATACAACCAGTATTGAATAGAACTGAATGCCCTCCATTAAGTGATCTCAGGAAGGCCACACAAGAAAACCACAATCATATTGTGAATTATAATAGATGTGCGGCTCAGGAGCTGTAAAATGAAGAGAAATTGCATCTCAATTCTGCATGGTTACCATTGTTTCTAAATTGTTTATTGACATTAGGAGTCTTTTCTTCATAATCTGAGCACTAACACATAATCACGAATTTAACAGTCCATAGGTTTCATTGGACCTGGGGTGTCACTGCTGTGCTTGAATTATGCCAAGTCTCCAGCAGTTGCTGCTGTACTAATAACAATAGCTCTAAGCTTAAGCTCTTTCAGCCAAGCTGGATATCTCCTCAATATTCAAGTAAGTTTCACTGTTCAGTCACTACAATACCATAAAGTTTTTAACAGCTGATCGTAAATTATTTTCCCCTCCAATTTAATATGGTTTCTACGGACTCTTTAATCAGGAAATAGCTCCAGATTGCGCAGGATTTCTTCACGGTATTGCAAATTCAGCAGGAACATTAGCTGCAATAATCAGCACAATAGGAACTGGTTATTTTGTACAATGGCTTGGATCATTTCAAGCATTCCTCACAGTCACAGCAGGACTTTATTTTGTTACAACCATCTTTTGGAACCTGTATTCTACGGGAGAACGCGTCTTCTAGAACCAATGCATATAACTGTTTCAGAGTCATGATTCAGCTGAAGAAAAAGATGAACTGAGCTGATTCAAATAGTTTGGAGTCTGTTTCTAAGGCATAAATATGGATGGAAGTGAAATTTTATCGTGTACAGTTTTTTTTTTTTTGTTAATTGATCGTGCACCAGGCAAATTGCCCTATATGTAAGCAATTTATTTAATTTTTTTTGGCACTCTCCTGATCTATCCATTAGAATATCAATTTAAGAAGAAATCAGGAGGTGTGAGATCTTGTATGAAATTGTGAAAACTAATAAACTTATATATATATATATATATATTTGTGTAATTCAATTAAAAATTTATTTCTGATTGAAGCACGTTTAGCAGCACAACACTTCTAATATTAGGAATTGCAAAACCCTACACATAATAGGTTTTTGGTGCTGGGATAAGAATAAGTCAAAGTCAGTCTTTTTTTTTTTTACTTTATTTGTTATAAAGTCAATTTTTTACCCTAAATTATAAAGACAAGGTGAGACAAGAAGAGAAAATAAAACATAAAAAGAAGACCCTAATCTTTTTTGTTGAACATATGTTCAGGAAATGGATACTTAAAATGTGATGGTTGAAATTATTTGAAGGTGTATAATTATATTACAAGCAAATCAACTCATAGTTGATTTCTAATAAACTAAAAACCCAAAGAAATCTTTTTTTATTAAAAACATTTTGTTGCCAAAATAGTATTCCACCACAGCATATGGCTTCAAAGCTATAGCAAGACAAATGAAACAAGATAAACAAACAAAGATTAAGGCTTGCTGCTATGCCCCAATTATACCATTTCTGCTCAGATGATTAACATAACAAACTTGGCACGAAAAAATTATCAGAACAGACTCTCTGGATTAATAAACTGAAAAAGTTCAACATATGATATGAAAACTCTTAAAAAAAAAAAAAAAGGAGTGGGGAACAAATTGCATATAATATGAAAATATATTTAAATGGAGCAGATTTTTTACAATACCAAACATCACATATGATGTATCCATGTAACCATTGCATGAGAGACACAAAACCTACTCTGATTTGTTCTTCACAGAGACAGCAACTATTCACCCTTCAAACAAAACACAACTCATCTTGTTGTGTGTGATCTGTTAGATTTAAGATTACATCAAAACCTATCAACTCCCTGCATTAGGTGAAAACTGATAATTCAGTTCACAAATTTTCTTGCCACAAAATTACAGTCAAACCCAGATGAAAATTTCAGAATTTCACTCCTTTTCATGCTTTGAGTCATAGCTTTAAACCCATCGGTCTATTTTGCCAGTCAAAACAAACGCAAATAGATTTTTTTTTTTTTCACCAGGGCTGTCAAGAACACCTCAAAATCAAAACTTTTGGCTAGGGTTTTCAAAAAAAGATCGAAACTTTTTAATTGGGCTTATTTTGCAGTGCCTGGATTGTAAGCTATGAATTTCAGGAGTTTGGATGAATTTTGGGCTTTCTATGTGAACCAACACTCAAAACCGTCTACTAGGCGATGGCACTTCATTGGCACACTCATAAGTATCTTCTTTTTGCTACTATCTGTATTTTTAATTGGTGCTTTTGGTTTTTGTGCCAATCTTTGGTTACGGGTTTGCATGGTATAGCCATTTTTTCGTTGAAGGAAATGTTCCTGCAACTTTTGGGCATCCATTTTGGTCGCTTTTATGTGATTTCAAGATGTTTGGATTGATGCTTACTGGGAAAATGGATAGAGAGATCAAGAGGCTGGGCAAGAGGCCTGTTTTGCAGATCTTTTGATCATATCGTAAGCTTCTCTGACTGTTCATGACACAGGATACACTTTAATATGCTTTTAGGATGCTTCCCGTTCAAATTGAACTCGCTGTTGATGCCAAATGTGAACTTTATTTTTTGTTTTCTTATGTGTAAATATGTTTGCTTGAAATCAAACATCATTCATCACTTGAATAAATGCACAACGGGTTTCAAAGTGGTTTATGTGTTGGATGATATTGGCTGTGTTGTTGAATCTTCGGTTTTTGTAGAATTTTCTGCCCCTTCTCAGCACAAGAATGCAAATATCATATTAATTTCATTAGTGCTCTGATCTTACTTGTATCTAGTGAATGCAATGTTGATTTTACTGCAGTGTGTCCTGTAGAGAATGAATTTACTCAGAGCTTTTTCATTTAGGAATGGTGTCAGTTGTAGATTTCATTGCTTGTTAGGCCAAAAACTGAACTTTGTTTGACAAAAAATCCGTTGATTGTCGGATACAGTCAATAAATCAGGAATAAGGTGCAAACGGTGAAGATTTGCATGGTTAAATTGTCGCTTGCTTTGGTCCAGAAATGCTATTTTTTTAAAAAGATGGTACTCAATTTAGTTTTTTCAGAGTTGCATTACATGTTTACATGCTTATTATTTGCTTATCACAGAGCTCCATAATATTAGTTTACCTTATCTTCTAAATGATGCCTATAAGCCTGAGGGAATAAATCTAGTGTACTCATCTCATTTCAACAAAGCATATTCCTTGCTTTAGCATCGGGAATACAAATTTGCTTTCGCCATTTTGTATTATCTAGATAGAACAATTTTCTATGGTTTGCAGCACCTCAACACTTAAACTGCTGCGTTATTTAAGTGAGGCTGTTTAGGCCTAAAAATTTTGAGACTATCTACAAGGATTCTTGCTATTGAGTGCCTGATTGGTGTTATGCAATCAACTAAAGAAAAATATTTCAGATTCGCGGTGTAGACACTTGAATATACATGGTGATTTTGTCAGGGTTATTGGTATAAGCATTCAGACTTTTGTGGCACGCTTGAATTTTGTCTGCTGTTGCAGTAATTCATAGCAGCTGCTACCAAGTCATAGTATGACATTTGGTTGCATTTTAGGAATGCCTTTTGGGTGAGAAATGTGAATGGTCCTTGGGCAAGGTATAATTCATGTTCTGATTTAGAGGCACAAAAGCTCGTTATTGTTAGTTTAGCGAGAATTACATAGAGACTACAACCCTTTTTTTTTCCCCAGAAAAATGAATCTCTCTTGGTTAATTGTTCCATTAGTATGAACTTTGGCATTGATGGACTGGTAAGTATTTTCTTTGTAGTTAGAAGTTTGCGGCCAAATTTTGAAATGAGTTTTCCAGTGAAGTATCTGAAACTGATGAATGCCCATGAACGTTGTCTTTCCGGCAAGTTGCCATTGCCTTGAAAATAAGTAGTTGCATTTTCCACGAACTGATTGCCCAAAACTATGTTATAAAACCATAAAAGATTATAACATTGACGTTTAGCATTGTTATATTTTTGACGTTTTACTTTGGAAAAGCAGCATGCAGCATGCAGCATAAGAGCAGGTGACATAAACTATCAGACATGTTTAGAGAACATTTAAGCTCATGAAACAGGAACCTGAATTAAATTTATCCAGGAGGCGTTAGGATTCCAATTCCCAATCGCAATTACAAAGGGTTTAAGAGTTCTCATAATAAAAGGTTCGTTTTGAGCAATAACTCCGAACAGCCAAGAATGAAAGATGAAAATCAGTTCAGTTTCTAAGAAAAGCTGCAAGTATCATTAACAACAAATATTGTGTAGAGAGAAAACGACAACTGGAAAAGCAAAGTTTGTAAAGTATTGCGCCCTGTGGGAGACATGTTAA
Organism: Luvunga scandens; assembly: GCA_030449905.1. Classification (NCBI taxonomy): domain Eukaryota; kingdom Viridiplantae; phylum Streptophyta; class Magnoliopsida; order Sapindales; family Rutaceae; genus Luvunga; species Luvunga scandens. The sequence continues at coordinate 5,362 of JASUUG010000863.1, read as the reverse complement.
CAGCTCTCTAATAATTGATCAAACTATCTATTCCCTCTTTTGACTATCACTGAAACTATGAAATGATTTTGAGAACTCAAATTTATCTATGTTACAAGTCCCGAATTTCTTGGTCCAAAAATCAATCCTATTGAGACCAATACTTCCTACACAGTCTATCACACAACTGCTTTTCCGGAGAAAAAGTTACTAGAGGATCTGATTTTCGATCCATTGATACCTCAATCTGACCTTCATTGAGGTGGAAATATCAGTTCAGGTCTTGACAGCATCGGCGTGTCTGGGTCTAATACAGGGCGATCTCATCACAGGTCTGTGGTCCGTGAAAATGATGGCAAAGGCATGGCTTCCTGTGGACGAAGGATGACAAGCACACCAAACATCCCGAGCATTGGGAGGACTAGGAGCCACTTTAGTAGTTTATAGTAATACATATGGAATGTAAGCGAGAATTCGCCTGAGAAATAAAGTCCGTTCTTGTCAACCATCTCCACCAAAACAGTCCCCGTAGTCCTTACCCGACCGTTGGCAATTTGATTCTATATTTTCCAGGACGTTTGAAGATTTGGCTTTGCTTAATCCTCCTCTCACCTTGGTAATTGCCAGGGACCAACAATGTTGTCTGCATGTTTTGAACAAAATATTGGTTTTGATTTCAGGAGATTGAAATCTGGATTTAAGATCTGAGCAGCTGTGAGAAACAACATTTCTGATGGACTAAAACTCTAAAAGAAACTTACGGTGAAACTCTAAAAGCAACTTACGGTGACATTATACGGAGCTTGTGACCCAGATGGGGATCTATAATTATCTACAATCTCAATCTCCACCCAGAAGTTTCTGCCTTCCTCATCGCGGAAAGCTCTTGATGGATGTGTAACATAGATTCCTTCACGGTTGTAACGGATTGCAACATTGTTTCTTCCTTGCTTACTTGATCTCCATGCCTGAAAACGATAACATGCAAATAATATATAGAATGCTCAATAAATCTGTAATTAATATTCTGCAGACCAAGGTTCAAATTTATCCTGCCTTGAGGGGATGGTGTGGAGCAGGAGTTGAGAAGCAAAAACATTGCCGTCATTGTTGTAACAATAAGATCAAGATCATCTCCACCGTCAACATTGTCTGCTAAGACCATGCTATATCTGTCATAAGGAGACTCACATGTAAGTCAAATTTTGGAAGAAGAGAGTATAAGTGTTTTGGAGGCTGGGGATAAAAGATTTATGGCACTAAACAAGATAATACTTACAGTTTCGCCAATGTCGACTACATCAGCACATGATGTTGGACCATCTATAAGGTACAAATAGCCATCAAAAGATGTTGTAACAATTGTGAGTCCCTTGCTTTTCTCCCACGTTTAGTTAAATCAACAAGAAGAACTTGATTCATCACCCTTCCATGAGTTCTATAAGGATAAGGACGGACTTTACTGCCATCCTTGCCACTAAGAACGTAAATGTTCCCTGATAGTGTTGGAACCACAACATCAGTATGGCCATCCCCATCAACGCACCTATTGAGGGACCCTGATAACAAGGTGTCAGATACCTGTATCATTAAGCAATTTTACAGCATTCCAAGATGCGAATAACAATCATAACTCAAGTATCCCTCAAAGGAAATAACCATACAGAATCATATTTCTACCGAGTCACCAGATTAATAAACAGTTAAAAAAATCACATATTTAGCTGTACAACCAACTAATACAATCTTATACAATAGTGAATGATAAAACTGGTCAGCAATTTTTTAAGGGCAAAAAAGACACTTGTATTTGTTGCTATTTTGGGAATAAGACATGCCTTTTTTTTTTTTTTTTAACCAAAAAGTTACCACTTTCTCATAACAACTAATGATACTGTCGAAGAGGATTTAAACTGTCATTTCAGACAATTACAAACCTAGTTTAAATAATGAGCACCTAAACGCTTTCAAAACAAAGAATACAAACTTCAATATTGACAGCGTTTAGTTATGCTATTCTCTTATCAATGTAACTATTCCATTTACTGGATGCTACTTTCTTTGCCATTGTAATAATTTCTTAATCTTATGCAAAGACGAGCCTAAAACAGCTTCATAAACAGTTATCGAGTTTATCGTTATATTATGTAAGCTACACAACGCTGCATTAAACAACTACTCAAATTTCTTTGGCAGACATGTAAATAAGGTACATTTTCTACAGGAATAGCCCACAAGCAACTATGCCACATTCACATCAATATAGTCTTAAGTGGAAAATTACAGTTGGTACTTGGAAAAAATCATTAGATCTCAATAAAATTGAGGCACACAAACAAGAATCTGCTTCATGCACTAGTGGTAACAATTTGGCTTTTAATATAAATCATTCCATCATAAGGTGATTGACACTGCAACAAACCTGTGTAACAAGACTCTTCAGATGCTGCTCCCATATTTCCTTTCCTTCTGCAGTCCATGCAGCAACATTTCCATGTGTGTCAGTGGTCACTAGTTCAATTTTTCCATCGTCATTGACATCAGCTGCAACTACAGCACCTTGAATTTCCGCCATTTCCAGAGGAAACTTTTTCTAATTTTGCCTGCCAAAAAGAAACAATTAATTTCTCAGATACAAATTGATATTGACATTAAGTTGCTGACACATTCAAAATTAGTTCAAATAAGAAAGAAAAAGATATTAAAATTTGATTTTGGTATAAACAACTTTAATTAATGAAAACATTCATCATTAGATCCCTTCATTGTAGCAGTTTTTCTTTGAAAGTCCTTCAAGCATAATATTTAGATATGTCATGATAGCTTTGAAAGTCCTTCAAGCATAATATTTAGCTATGTCATGATAGCCATTTTGATTGATCCTCTTAAGTTTTGTGCAAATCAATTGAACAAAAAGATTGACCAGGCATTGAAACTGAAAGGAAATTGACAAATGCACAAGCAGAATTTTTTAGTGAGATTCCAGAAAACTCTCTACAATATGAAATAGGTCCTACATAAGGTAGAATGTAATCATTTAAAGTCACCACTCACAATCACCCTTGAAGAAAGTGGGGACACTGTGCTGGCAATGACTTAACTTTTTACCAGATATCACACATATGTGAAGCCATTTTAACATCAAACTAATATCCTTTAGGAAAGGATGAGAACAGGGATCAGTATCCAAACTGGATGTCATCTTCAAAGTTATCAATGTCACCCTACAGTTTCAAAGGCTTTAGCAAACTTAGTACTTACTAAATTATGTTACAATTCAAAATAGTTACCAACGCAGCCCTGGTAGAAAATATATTAAAAATATGTTCCAAACACAGACATTTTCAAGAAAAACAATAATAACCAATCTTAGCACATTACCATGATGATCCAAGACATAAAACAAGCTAAAGAGGTCCCAACAAGTATATCCAGATTGCCATCACCATCCAAATCCACGACAGTTGGAGAAGAATATATATATGGAAAACTTGCATTATCTGTGTACTTAAATCTAGATCCGTAGTCCACTTAACTTGCTTTGTATCAAGATTGAAAACAACAATGGCACCAGCAACGTATTCCCTTATATCAATGCCACCCAGATCCTTCAAATGCTCTGGGTTGTCATAGTACCTGCCGACTCATCAGGTGTCTAAACTTTCAGATCGGTAAGCAATAGGGAATGCTTTGAGCTAGGAAACTTAATTGCAAAAGATGATATGAGTGTATGATGATGACTTATTTCTAATTTGAGATACAATGGTATATCTCCAGTTCACAAGAAATGGATAACTTTCACATTGTAATCAAAATTTTAATATTTAAGAAAACAGGAAACTGGAATAGAAAGTTTTGAGAAACCATAAATAAAACTTACTCGTGATCAAAGAAGTAAGAAACAGCAATAATCATTTCTGAGACACCATCATTATCAATGTCCGCTATGACCTATTGTAAAATGAGAAAACTATATTTCATCAGTACAAAATAATATCTCAGCTTCATCTGACAAGGCGTTCATACATTAAAACAGCCTTATATTTACCGAAGATCCTCACAGGAGTGCTCAATATATGAGAGTCAATATTCACATAATCCTCTCTATTTTCTCATGGCGTTCTTCAGTCCATTCCTCATCTCCCCACATCGCATCATCCACATAATCATCATAGTCATAACTATACTCATCAGCCAACTCATCAGTGTCGGAATAACTCAAAAGATGAATCTGCATTTTCATCCCAATGCTTGATCATTTTCCACAGTTGCAACAGGAACATCCTCTTTACCATTGCCTTCCTGTGACCCTTTTGAGTTGTTATCTTCCAGAAAACGTCTCCCAGTGTTAGCTCCTTCTCTGAACTAGTTCCTGATACAGTAGTCATGGAAGGGGTATCCAAGCTGCGTAGGAAACCTAATGTTCATTTCTGTGTGACTTTCATTGAGTTTCCTTTCTTCACTAGGATTAGATACATTTACCAGACTTTCATTCACTTTCTTCACATCTGGATTAGATACATTTACTGATACAGGATGACTTTCTGTTGATGTCGTCACTGTTGCATTTGTTTCAGGGGTACTCTTCTTCATTTCTACAATAATTACCAACATTAGCCGAGCTAGAGTCAATCCTCTTTCAAGTAAAAATTCCATAGAAGAAATCAAGACTGATTATGAAGATATGAGTACTAAGTCCAGAAAAAATAATCTACATAAAATAAAATCAGCTCATAATTAACAACATAGGACTCGAAGAGGTGGAACATGTCTTCTTTTGGTTTCAAACAGGTCCAAATCACTCGTATACAAATTTGAAAGGAAAAAAAAAAAGAAAGAAAAAGATCCAGATCATAGTATTTTCTAATTGTGCCAAGAAGCCAAATTGGAAGAAACAATCAACCAGCGGATCTCAAAAACACATCAAGAAATAGGATAAACTCGGGCTGATTGTGAATTTGCTTTAGTTAGCAAAGTAGAAGAATATAACGTTACAATGTGCCAGAAAGTACCAAGAACAACTCCACATTTAACAATTAGGAGTAACTTACCAAGCATTGATTTCATATGAGCAGCCTCAGACTCTGAACAATTAGATTGTCATGGACATCCGGATGTGGGCGATCACTGGATCAGAATGCAAGCCTACATACCAATCTTTCGAACTTTCCTCCCCACGGTTATCTCAATTTATCTGTCATCATGTAGCCGACACACCTAAACGGTAAATATAAATTTAATTGCTATAAGTCTGGGCATCTTGCCAACTAAGAACCACATTATTAACGTAAGACGTAATCTCAATTATATGCCAAAAAGATAGAAATTACCTAAAAAATAGAACTGCCATTATAAGTAGCTAGTGCGATTTCTCTAACACCAT
>JASUUG010000862.1:0-62822 GCA_030449905.1 Luvunga scandens | reverse complement strand
ATTCATGGTGTTTTGCCTCAGGAAATTGGCATTTTGATGACCCCAACACTGATGATTTTGTTCCTACTTCATTTTAAAATCTAAGTTATTGTTTTGCCTTTGTAATTTCTAGCTTGATTTTTTCTCATTTAATTTCATTTTTTGATTGTAGTAACTTAGCGTTCTCCTCCTACCTTGACCATGGAGTTAGTCAGAAGTATCGAGGTGCGGGCTAAACTCTTTTAACTGATGTGCTTTTCTTATTTACTAGACTTCATACTAAGAAATGACCTCAGCTCTGTTGGTAAGTAGATGCTTGTTTTCCTTGTAAGTATTCACAGTTGTCTTTTACTTTTACATCGGGATGTGTAGTTGCTATGCATTAAAAATGGTAATAAAGGCTCTACTGACTTCATCGTACTTAAGGATTCATCTTCTCGAAAGCATCATGTAGCCCTCCCTTTTCAACTCAATCTCAATTCTTGGAGCTTTTCAACTTAATCTGTCCCCTGTTGGCCTTTCATGCTGGGGAGATGACTCATTTTCCATCTAGCTTAAGATTACCTGAGCACGCTTCAATTGTCATGTTTGGATGATTCTGGCCAACTGGACCTTCAAACACAATAAACTTGAGCATGATCTTGCTAACCTTCTTTCTTGAAGAGGGCATTCTCCCATCAAGAATGTCTCCATTCAAGGCAAACAAACCTAAAACAATTTTATTCTCAGCCTTTTAAAGACAATGCCCATAAGGTTTGCTCCATGACTTTAGAACAAATTACTTATTTGTGCTTTCACACATTGATTATGATTTCCTTGTTGTGGTTCTAATAGATCACCATGAACATGATTCAAGCGTACAATTTGTATCGTGATTCAAAGGGCAAACATTCCAGAGCTAGAAACAAGAAGAACAAGATTACGGGTGAAGTTATCCAGTTGAGGGTTGGGCAGCATCCCTTCCTAGGTCTGCCCATGGAATCTCAAGTTGGAGCATGATATCAGTGATGGTGATTAAGAGTAAAGATAAAGAGATAGCCGTCTGTGGCAACAGCTCAAGGGCAGCTACTAGACCTACATTGAGCTTAGCCTAACTTGAGTTTAAGTAGATGAGATGTGGAATTCCTTTTGTTGGAGTTGATGATTGCAAGAGGGTGGTGAAGGATGATTTTTACTCTAAAAGCTCCTCAAAGGGGATGGCTTTGTTCTGTCTCCAGAGCATAAGCTAGCTAGACACGAGGATGATAAGGCATCAGCCAGTAAGGTGAACCATCTCGTACTCAGCCAAAGCTACTCCACCTTGGGTGCCGTACTGCAGCTAGCGGGGGAAACCACTGAGGAAGGAGATGAGCCTTGTTGAATATCCTACCTCTGGTTGCTATCTAGCCAAGTGGATATTCCAAAGAGCGGCTGAGATCTGATTTCCTCCCGCGCCCAGTGTTTGAACTTCTTGGCAATTATGTTTTGATATTTTTGTTATCAACCTCGGACTTCTATTCTTTCACATAAATATTTTTTGTGTAAGGTTTATCAGACTTCAAAGACACGAATCTATCAGAAATAAATTTTTATGATAACAAAGTTTAATTTATGAAGAGGTAGAATTTAATTACAGAAGGCTAATTTTTTGCTGTATGAGTTGGTTGAAGTGAATTTTTATCATAAGATTAAAAATAAAATAGCGGAATGAACTAAGATAAAATCAATGCAAATGAAACACTTAAATTTTTAGATTCATGCTCAAAATTCACCATAGGCCATATTTTCTTTTTTGTCTAATTAATTCATGATAAGTATTTCCACTCTCATGATCCCCACTCTAATAAAAGTGATGGTATCGTTACCAAAGGGTGCACCATCTTCCAATAAGCCAGAGGTAAGAATACACACCGCGGTAAAGGACAATCCTTCGTCGACAACGGACAAAAACCATCCACTAAATAGTTTAGATACACTCTATGTCAACACTAAGTCAAGACGACCTATAAACACTATAATTATATTTTTTCTAATTAATAGGAAAGCAAGTGCTTTAATATCCCAAACAAGAATGATTCTTCACTGTAGATGTATAACGCGGGGTAAAATCAAACAAGATACACCATTGTCGACAATGAGCAAAAAATCACATAAACGTGAGAGAAAAGAGTAATAAACTCCTAATGAAGTCCATAGATCATGTTAAAGTTTCTCCACCTTAACCCAAACTTGAAACTTAATTAGCAACTCATAATTGAATGGGGGTAAAATGATAGTTTTATTAAAAATATATAAAATACAAGACATAAGGAGAATTAGAAAAATGGAGCTAAAAAATGAATTAAGGGTGTCAATTAGGGTGCCCTTTATTTATAGTTACAATAAGTAAATCATGGCCATCAGATAAAAATAATTTGAACACTTAGATTACGCCATATGATCATGGCCATCGGATGAAAACACCAACACTCGGGATTGCGCCATATGACAAATTTTTATTGGTTTGAAAGCCATCATCGCCAACACCACATTAACATTTCGATCTAATAAAATGCTGCTACGTTATTGGTCAACGCCACATTAGTATTTCAAACCAATAGATCCGCCACATTATTAGTAATGCACATCATCTATCGTATATGTGAATAGTCAATTGACTTATGAATAAAGTCTTCCATACTTATGAATAGATCTTTGTATATGTGAATAATACCGTATATGTAAACAATGCTGAATACACCTTTATGTTCCTTCTAATGTTTTTTTACCTTAGAGTTAAAAATGCCATATGTTTTACCATCGGCTTCTTTTTTTATTGTGAAATAGCCAAAATATCCTAACATATATAAAATACTTAAATTATAATAAAACAAACAAAATTAAAGTTTATAGGATGTTAACTAATATAAGTGGAAATGTTAGTAAAACTTTTAGTATGTAATGATAATTTTACCTTTTATAAAAATGCATTCTCAAATACTCAACAACTTCCATCTTGCTAGGGGAACAAGGGTCATAAATTGCTTAAAACTGTAATATAGCAATCATTATTTTTCTTTTCTTTTTTTTTTTTTTTTAAGTACCCTTCAGTAACATCAACTTTTAAGTGAATGTCTATCACTCATAATGATGATACCTAATCACTTGATCAATGTATAGATTAGAGTTGCTGCAGCAAAAGCACCTAGGATGCAATAATTTAGTCTTATCTTTCGACACCTTTGACTTATTGTTAAACATTGAGCTCGTAAACAAACCTAATTACTCAGTATCCTAGACAGAGAATTTATCTTGCTTTTTTTTAGTTGCTACAACAATAATCATAACTCTTTCTTGCCTTTTTACTAAAGTCTATATAGCGAGTACATACTCAGCCCTGTTACTTAGCAATTGAGTTATTGGAGTAGAATTTTATTTCATATCTAGCACAATTTGTGATAATAACGAAAAAAAATTTCAGATTACCCCCAAACTTGAGATATTTTTAACCTTAAAATGTTAATATTTTTTATATTGCTTTACTAAATTTTGCTACTACATACTCGTAAATCTCAATCAAAGCCTAAGTATTGACACAGAGTTTCAACCCTTCTCTATAAACAGTCTCTATTTAATGTTAAACATTGGATTTTCACCCCATTCTACCTAAGGAGGCTCAAAAATTTTTTGATGTCGGGTTTTGTTTTTGACCTACTTGAAGGTGTCAAATAGGTCACCTAGATTAATAGCATGCTCAGCATCTGCCCTCGCTAGCCTTAAAATCATCTTGTGGATGATCTTCCATTAGATCTATCAAGTCTCTCTGCAGCTCTTGTTTTGTATAAGCATTCCCATTTAACAATAGCTGATCAACTTTTCCAGAACTCAGCCATACACTTTCATAGAGATAATTACATAATATGATGGAGCAACTTGAGCGTCCAATTGCCCTAATTAAGCGCTCCCAAAGAATACTAAGTTTGGAATACAATAAACCATGAGTGAAGCAATATTACAACACTAATAATACTATAATATCCTCTAAGAGGATTTGATTGTTGTTAATGTATACAATTGAAGAAGAATTAATTCTCAAAAGAGTTCATTTACCCAAGCATTGAAGGTTTCAGTGTCCACATCACTTCTTATCCTCCACAAAAGCTCCTCCATCTGACTTTGATGAGTTGGTATCTTCTCCAGCCTAATTACTGTGAGGAAATGAAGTCACTGAGTGGTTCGTCCAGTATCTTCAGGAGAGTATTAAGCCCTCTGAGAATTGATCAGGTAAAAAATCTACTTGCTCCATGCCGAATTGAGAATTCAATAAATCACAGCCATAACTAGAGCCATTAGAATATGATGATTCTAGTGCTGGATAAATTGCTGACTGCCATGCTGAGAGAGAGCCATAATTCAGCCAATTATAGCCACCATGTGGATTGAATTCCCCAAGTAGTCGAGGTTCGACCTCAAGAATTTTCTACATTGTTAGTAGAAGAACCCCAAAGCTGATTTGGTAGTATTGGTGACTCAGAAATGTCATTCCATACTAGCTGCCATTCTGGGGAAGTATTTTCTGCAACATGATTTCCAGAACAAGAAATCAAATGGTCACCTGGCGGAACTGGAGACCGAAAGAGCATTTTCTGCAACAAGATTTCCATTAGAAACCAAATTTTGATTCAGTGGTGGGAAAGATCCTAGTGAAGTATTTTCTGCAACATGATTTCCAGGATAAGAAATCAAATGGTTAGTTGTGAGTACTTCAGAATCCAAACTAGTATGTTCTGCAGCACCATTTCTCATTCCAGAAATCATATTGTCACTTGCTGGTACTTGAAAGGCCAAAAGAGTATTATCTACAACATGATTTCTATTAGAAACCAAACGTTGATCTGGTGGTTGAACAGATTCCGAGAAAATCTGTTCTCCAACATCATGGATGATGGTAGAACAATCTTGACTTGATTGATCTTCAACGCCAGTTGAAGTAGCAAGCTTGCTATCCGGTTTTCTTTGAAGGCGACACCCAACAAAGTCCTCCTGCACAAATTAAAAGCACAAATAGAATAAGCTGTTTGCCATATTGCCCGCTGTATTATCAATATACATATGCAATTCATCACAAAGCAGGACACATAATAAGTCAGAAATGACTTCATTAATTGAGTTGAGAACGCCAACCAATAAAATCATAACATATAACCTGTCACATATAATAATGTATACAATGGCACACACTTAATGAGATTTCTTTAACTTTCAGTTGTTTGTTGATATTAATTTTAATGGATTAATATAACTTTAAAAAAAACAAAGAAAGAAACAGAGACCCCACGATGCCACTACCGTTTTTCTTTTTTGATTCTTTCTCTGCTCTTACAGTTAGGACCTTCCCCCCATTTTTCTTTTTTGATTCTTTCTCTGCTCTAACAGTTAGGACCTTCCCCGCTACCTCACAAACCTTTGTCCCCTTTTCCAGGAAGTATTTTGCTCGGATTGGACAGTGAGATTCCAGTGCTCCACATTTCCACTCAACTATGAACCCAAAAAGAACCCAAGGACCGAAAAACTTTGAATGCTAATCACATACAGGAAAACTTTTATTTTAAGACCATTAATCTCAAGTACGCACAAATACCATTGAGATGATGAATAAAGTTTAAAACAAAGATTTGTGATGAGTTCATACTGTTCAATAATTGATGGATATCGCGTACATGAACCATTCACATCTCTGCTTGTACTCTTTTGAAACAAGCATTTTTGTCCAGTTAAACAAGCTCCAAGTTTCAAGAACTAGGCCATGCTATCAAAAATTCAAGTGCTCTATTTTACAAAGCAACAGATGATTACCAGACAATATCATATTATCAATAATAATACTACTTTCCTCCTAAGAGGATTTCATAGTTGCTTATATACTACTTAATATTACAGTACTTTCCTCCAAAGAGGATTGCATAGTTGTTTACATGCCACTTAAGGTTACAGTAGTTTCCTCCTATGAGGATTTCATAGCTGTTTACATGCTTACTTAAGATTACAGTACTTTCTTCCTAGAGGGATTCATAATTGTTTACATGCTACTTAAGATTACGGAGTTCAGAATAAGTTAAGCATTATCACCCATATAGATATAGTAAATTAACAATATTACCCCCTAGAGGATTTGATTGTTGTTTTAAATTTGCTACTTAAGCAAAATTGTCTACTAGTTCTTTTATCCATGCATCATCATAAGCATTGTTTGTGTCCCTGTTATCCCCTGCATAAGCTGAACCTTTTAAATTTTCTACCAAAGCAAAAGTCTCAAGTACATCTTCCATCCATGCATCCTTGTAACTAGTGTTTGTGTCGCTGCTATCCACTGCATAAGCTGAACCTTTTAAATTTTCTACTTAAGCAAAATTCTCAAGTAGTTCTTCTATCCATGCATCCTTGTAACCAGTATTTGTGTCGCTGCTATGTACTGCATAAGCTGAACCTTTTAAATTTGCTACTTAGGAAAAATTCTCAAGGTTGTTCTTCTATCCTTGCATCCTTGCAACCACTGTTTGTGTCATTGCTATCTAGTGCATAAGCTGAATCTTTTAAATCTGCTACTTAAGCAAAATTCTCATTTCTGAGTAGTGTTTGGGTCACTTCTGTCTACTGCATAAGCTGAAGCTTTTAAATTTGCTACATAAGCAAAATTCTCAAGTAGTTCTTCTATCCACTAAAGTTCTAAGCAGTGTTGGCGTCACTACTATCTACTGCATAAGCTGAACTTTTTAAATTTGCTACTTAAGCAAAATTCTTATGTCTAAGTAGTGTTTGTGTTACTGCTATCTACTGCATAAGCTGAACCTTCTAAATTTGCTACTTAAGTAAAGTTCTGAAGTAGTTCTATCCACGAATCTTTCTAAGCAGTGTTTGTGTAGGTGTAACTGCTATCTACTGCATAAGCTGAAGCTTTTAAATTTACTACTTAAGAAAAATTCTCAAGAAGTTCTTTTATCCATGCATCATCGTAAGCAGTGTTTGTGTCACTGCTATTCACTGCATAAGCTGAAGCTTTTCCATCTGACTTTGATGGGTTAAAGCCAAGGGGAAGGGTTTGTCCAGTCTCTTCATTAGAGTTTTCATCCTGGAAAGCCCTTGGGGATTTGATCAGGGGATTTACCTGCTCATCACTATCAATTAGACAATCAGAAATCTCAAAATTATCAAAAGATCCATTAGAATATATTAATTCTGGTTCTCGATAAATTGGTCCCTGCACTGCAGAAAAAGAGGCTTCAATTAGCCTATCGTAGCCACCATATGACTTGAATTCTCCAATTGGCAGATATTCTTCCTGAAAATCATTTTCAGCAAAATTATGTGTTACCGAAGGGTGATCTAGTGGAAGCTGCAACTCCAAATTGCTACTAGGTGGCAGCACTGGGTTTATTGACTGAGGGTATGTGATAGTATTTTGTTGAATAAGATTTCCAGGATAAGAAAATTTTTTATTTTGTAGTTGCTTCCGAGAGTTGGCGAGCGTTTGTTCTTCACTATGATTTCTATAAGAAAACAAATGGTCACCAGGTGACTGCAGTGGTGGAGAAACCAATTGTTTACATGATTCACCTTCATTGGTAGTCAAAGTAGCACGCTTCTTCTTTTTCTGTCTTCTTTCTATGCGAGAGAAAACAAATTCCTTCTACATGAATTAAAGGCAAAAACAGTATCAGGAATGCTGTATTATCAATTAATTTTCAAATTTTCGTGAGCACTGCTAGATTACTACTTAGCAAACTTCGAGGAGAAACAAAACAACAGTTTAGTGATAGGCAACAAAGATATATGCTCTCAATGGACATCGTGCCCACTGTCCAGATCAAACGAAGTAAAAAAAATTTAAGACTTTGCCTGGTTAATTAATCCTATTATATCTCCAACAACCAACTAATTGGCATGCAACATATATTTTATTACACAGCATTTTACCAGACTAAGGCTTTTGTAAGATTCACAAAACATGTGAGTCCAAGGACTAACTCCAATGGTAAGAAGCTGCTTTCTTTGGACTCAGGATCTTGGTTTGAGCTTCAATGAATGCACAAGTTCATAATAAATAATAATAATAATAATAATAATAATAATAATAATAATAATAAGAGTCATAAAACAGAGTTCACATCAAAAGAACAAAGCTCATACCTTGTAACTGAGGTCGTCCTTAACATGGTAGTCATGCATGACCCACTCGGTAATAGCTTTCTTAGAAGCAAGACCACGACGGTAGAAAGTCAAAAGTCAAAACCTTTTTGATACCCGTACGGCCGTTTCTAGCTTCGATTTGGGAATCTTCACTTGTAATTTTCCAGTGCCTTGCTTTTGTTCTTCTGTGGGCAGGGTTACTCTTCCTGTACTTATAATAAGGTTCACAGAAGAAGTACCAAACTTGATCCTCGGACTCCGTTTTTGATTCCGCTGCATCACAAAAATAATACATGGTGCATGCCAAATAGTTCAGCTGGTAAAATCTTTAAGCGCAGAAGGTTAGAGAGGGAATGGGGACAAAATTACATATACATACTTGCCAAGTCCCAAGGCTCAAGGCTGCAGATATCAACAATATCCTTGATAGGGTGATGTGAGAAATGGGGGTTCAGCCTCTTCTCCACCAGAAGACAGAGGATTCGTTCATTGGATGGCTGGAATTTGTACCCCATACGATTCTCCATTTCAGAATCTTTTTCAGTAACTACCTCTTCAATAGTTGGTAGGGATTTTAAAATTAACCCCCAATATTTCTCCGTCATTATTTTCTAATTCAATACAGTCACAGTGGTATCTCTATCTGGTTTGATGGGAAGAAAATTTGCCCTGTGAGAAAGAGTGAGTGGATGTTAATGTCTCTATATTCTCACGGCGTTGTGCTGACAGCGAGACAACTTTTGTTTGTTTCACCAACGGCGTTGAATAGAGTATTGAACGAGTGACAGAAATTAAATGACAGAAAATATGGGAGATTTATAATGTCAGCTTATTGGGACATGAGACTCCACCATCATCCTCTTACTGGTTCAGCATCATCTTCCTCAATCCTCACCCTCTTTAAATAAGTACCAATTTATTCACTCAGAAAATTTTCTAAAACGACAACGTTTGCCAGATTCTGATTTTATTCGTGCTTTTAATTATGTTTTTTCAACACACTTCCCTGTCCTGTTTGTGCATAAATTATTTGTTAACTTTGTACAGACAGCTTTCCACCAGAGCGTCTCCTTCTTGCAGAGGTAGTTAGTTGTCTCAGCCTATTACTTTTCTTCCGCTGTCTCCTTTGGAGGAACGATATCAGATTTAATTTGTATAATTATTTTTCAAAATTATTTTTCTTAAAAATAAAAATTATACAATAAAAAGTCTTTTTCAAGTTTGACTCAATTATTTATTTCATCTTTAACTTTTAAATAATAATTTATTTTATCCCTATCTTTTAAAATATTAGTCTAAAATATCTTTACGTGAGTTTACCGTTAATTTAATATTATTAAATATTAAGAATACATAATATGGTCCATACTATATCAAATATGATATTGCATTTTTTAATACATTTCAATACAATCCAATCCAGTACAATTCGATATAGTGCGGCACACCAAATGCACCTTTAATGTAGTATTGTAGAATATTAAATCTATGCTTTTATTTATTTAGTGTGGTTTTTTAAGTAAATAAAGGAGTTTGTGTTTACTTTTGACAAAATAATAATTTTGATTGGTTATTTATTTATTTATATTGACCACATTGAAGTTAGAGACAAGCTAAATTACTAAAAAAAATTACTCTAGTGCTTATGAAATCTATTTTTTTTATTTTAATTTTAATAAAAAAATCAAGTCATTTTTTCCTTTAGAGGTGATTTCCACATTTTTCTTGTTGAATATTATTAAAACCTATGACCTGAATTTTAGAAAGGCTGCTTCTAACTATGAAAGCTAGATCTTGATAAATTCTTAATTATATAACAAATTTATATAGAGAGAGACACACACAAATGAACCACTGGCATTATATATAGAAAAAGGATCGGATCTCTCCTAAAACATAATCTAAAATCTTACTTCGCTCTCTAAACTATTTAAAAGAACCCTTTCAAAATTATTTAATATACAAGTGAAGAAGTTTCTACAGATCAAACTTATAAGCTCAAATGAACCCTTACCCAACATCACATAAACTCCAATCAAAAGAAATTAATGACGAGAACAATGGTTTCTTCTTGTCTATCCCTTTACTAAAAGCAATATCTCCATTATTGAATGAGACGTCCACAAAGACACAACAGCGGCATTTATGCGTGGGGTGTCCACCTCAAATTGATGGGGCCTAGCGAGTCAAATTGAAGAAAATTCTGCTCCATATTCTCCCAATTTCAAGAATTGGAGCCATATTTCCACACTGCTAGCGGTAATTTGGTGTACTGAACATTGTTACCACAGGTCATTCTAGAATGACGTGATTAAAATTACTGTATCAATACTGTAATTAAATATAAATTATGTAAATAAAACATAAGATATGTAAATTAATATAAAACTTGTAAATCAACATTAAGTATAAAATAAAATATAAATTATATAAATAGAACATAAGATTTATAAATAGAATATAAAACAAGTAATTAACATATGAGTGGTAAATTAATATATTACTGATAAATAAAACAACAACTTATAAATATAACATAAAACTTATAAATTAAAAGGTAAAACAAGTAAGTGAATAGAAAAGTGATAAATTGATGTATTATTAGTAAATAAAATATAAATTTATAGATATAATATAAAACTTATAAATCAACATTGAGTATAAAATAAAACATAAATGATGTTATTGCTAAATAAAATATAAACTTACAGATATAACAAAAAACTAGTAAATCAACATTAAGTGTAAAATAACATGTGAATTATGTAAATAACATAAAAGACTTGTAAATAAAATGTAAATCAACATTGAGTATAAAATAAAACATAAATGATGTTATTGGTAAATAAAATATAAATTTACAGATATAACATAAAACTATTAAATCAATATTAAGTGCAAAATAACATGTGAATTATGTAAATGAAATAAAAGACTTGTAATAAAATGTAAAATAAGTAAATATTATAAGAGTAATTAAAAAAAACACTTACAAATTTAAAATAAAAATTCAATATAATAATGATTACCTTATCTATGCACTATTTTTATTTTGAATAATGATAGTTTTGGGTTTATGTAATAAATGTGGCGATATCTGTGAAATTTTATTAAGGATAAATTTTTTTTCCAAAATCAAATTTTGAAAATTTTTCATATTTTCCAAAATTATTTTTAAGATAAGTGATTTTACATTCTTCCAAATCTCCATGACAGCAACCCCAAATGACAGTTTAGTATAAGTAAAAAACAAAGTTTGAAATTTCATGAAATATAAATAAAACTTATATCTAATTTTATTGATATTTTGTATATGTCCAGTAATGTAAGAATGTATTTTTATTTTGTTTTGGCTTGATCTACATCAAGAAAAATAATTTTGCTTAATTAACTTGTATATATTGTAAACAAATAATATGATAGAAAATGAAAAAAAAAAGTTTATATATGTCCTAGTATAAATAGAATTTATGATTAAACCAATTTAATACAATTTATTCCAATTGTTTTCAATACAAATTTTTTGTTTTTAATTGATGAGTAATTTTTTTCTTCGCTTAAATAAATTAAATAAATAAATAAATTTTTTAAATTGAAGTTTAATGTTGATGTACAAGTTTGATACTATTTTTTTAAGTGTTTCTTTTGATTGCAATTTTAAAATACTAATTTGCTACTATTACATTAATTTACTTGTTTCACTTTTCATTTACTAATCTTATATATAATTTAAAAAATTTTTATTTATCACAATTTTGATGCTGTAATTTTAATCATAGCATTGTAGAATTTCTCTTGTTACCACATGTAACATCTGATAGCCGATTAGCATGTGCCTTTTAAGTCCACCAGAAAACATGTAACTCGTGTGAAGCCAATTTGTTTTTTTTTTTCTTACCAGCAACAATTTCTTGAAAGATGGGCCCCAAATAAGGTGTAGTGATTTTCAAGCAATTCTATTTTGTTGACCACTGGACCACTGGAGTTGAAACTATTATAAAGAGACAAGGGTTTGAAAAATTGCTTAGAACTTTATACATCTCTCTAAATTAAATTTATATTGTCTATTAGAATATATTCTTCTAAATACATTAACCTCAAGATAGATAAAAAAAATTTATTTTAATAAAGAAAAATTCCTAATAGAGCCTAATTCCTAATACAAACTGAAATTTTGAAAATTAATTGTAATACAGCATTCCTCATCAAATTTGTTCAACTTTCGTAGTTATTAGTTGACAACAATTAATGGATAATTATAATTTTTAAAAAATAATAATAAATAAAAGTACGGACGCGTTGCCCAAGTAGTTTAAGACCCCACGATTTGACAACCAGCTTGGGTTCCTTCTTTGATTTTGCGGTTACAAGTGACCTTCCCTGCTCCCCAACAAATGTGCCCCCTTTTTCCTGAAGTAATTTGCTCGGATTGGATGGTGAGATGGCAGTGTTCCACATATGATCAAATATGAACCCAACAAGAACTGAAGGATAGAAAAACTTGACCGCATGCTACACATAGATGTTAGATACAGACCAAATGGAGTATCCAATTAGTCTAAACAACAAGTGCATTAGTATGTAACGAGTCTCAAAGATTACTAGACAATATAACATTATCAATAATAGTAGTACTTTTCTCCTAAGAGAGTTTCATAGTTGTTTACAATGCTGCTTAAGATTACAGTGCTTTCCTCCTAAGAGGATTTCATAGTTGTTTAAATGTTACTTAAGATTACAGAACTTTCCTCCTAAGGAGGATTTTTCATAGTTGTTTACATGCTACTTAAGATTATAGAGTACAGAATACAATAAAACGTGAGTGAAGCATTATCACCCATAAAGATATAGTAAATTTAATAATATTACCTCCAAGAGGATTTGATTGTTGTTTTAAATTTTGCTACTTAAGCAAAATTCTCCAATATTTGTTTTATCCATGCATCGTTGTAAGCAGTGTTTGTGTCACTGCTATCCTCTGTACCAGCCGAAGCTTCTCCATCTGACTTTGATGGGTTAACGTCAGGGGTAAGGGTTTGTCCAGTCTCTTCTCGAGAGTTTTCATCCGGAAAAGCCCTTGGGAAATTGATCAGGTAATCTACCTGCTCATCACGGTAAATTTGACCGTCAGAAAAATCACAATTATCAAAAGAACTATTAGAATATACTAATTCTTGTTCTTGAGAAATTGGCGTCTGCACTGCAGAAAAAGAGGCGTCATTTAGCCTATTGTAGCCATCGTATGACTTGAGTTCTCCAACTGACAGACGTTGATCATTGTCAAGTAGTTCTTTCACCCATGCATCGTTGTCAGCAGTGTTTGTCTCACTGCCATCCTCTGCATAAGCCGAAGCTTCTCCATCTGACTTTGACGGATTGAAGTCAGGGATATGGGTTTGTCCAGCCTTTTTACTAGAGTTTACATCCGGGAAAGCCCTTAAGGAATTGATCAGGTAATGTACCTGCTCATCACTGTTAATTTGACAATCAGAAAAATCACAATTATCGAAAGAACTATTAGAATACATTGATTCTTGTCCTTGAGAAATTGGTGTCTGCATTGTAGAAAAAGAGGCATCATTTTGCCAATTGTAGCTGCCGTACGCGTTGAATTCTCCAATTGGCAGAAGTTCTTCCTGAAA
This sequence comes from Luvunga scandens, assembly GCA_030449905.1. NCBI lineage: Eukaryota > Viridiplantae > Streptophyta > Magnoliopsida > Sapindales > Rutaceae > Luvunga > Luvunga scandens. The sequence goes on along the minus strand of JASUUG010000862.1, from coordinate 49,056 downwards.
ATTATTTTCCGCAAAAGTAGGGTGATCTAGTGGTAGCTGCGACTCCAAATTGCTATTCCATGGCAGCAGGGGGTTTGTGGGACTGTTTTCTTCACTATAATTTATTGCAGAAATAAAATGGTCACATGGTAACTGAGTAGGAGAATAATTGGGCATTACCCAAGGGTATGTGAGAGAGTACACATTTTGTTCACCGCGAATTCCAAGATAAGAAATCGAATTGTGATTTGGTAGCTGCTGTGGGTATTTGAGAGTAGTTTCTTCACTATTATTTTGTGGTAGCGGCTGGTTTGTGGGAATATTTTCATCATTATGATTTCTCTCAGAAATCAAATGGCTACTTGGTGATAGCTGGGTTGGGCTGTCATTTGTTATTGACCGAGGGTATGGGAAAGTGTTTTGTACGGTAAGATTTCTAGGACAAGAAATGGAATTGTGATATTGAAGGTGCTGCTGAGGGATAGTGTGAGTTTTTTCCTCACTGTGATTTCCATTCGAAATCGAATGGTCACTAGTTGATTGAAGAGGTGGAGAAACCAATTGTTCACTTGATTCCCCTTCATCAGTAGTCGAAATACCATGCTTCTTCTTCTTATTCCGTCTTCTTTGTATGCAACACAGAACAAATTCCTTCTACACGAATTAAAGGCAAAACCAAAATAAGGAATACTGCATTATCAACTAATTTTTCAGATATTCATTAGCACTGCTAGAATTTCTACTCACCAAACAACAACAGGTTCATTCATCGAGTCCTGCAATTGCTTTTGGACACGTCTTTGTAGTTGCATTTTAAATAAACTCACAATTTCTTTCATCGTGATACGACGATCCTACCCATTAACGTTTAAGTAATAGGTAACAAAGATGTGTACTTTAAGACGGCCTGGTTAACTAATCCTAATATATCTCCGACAGACACAATAATCCGGCATGCGTAACTAATTAATCACTTCAATCATCAAGAAGAGCCAGCCTTATTATGGATACAAAGATTTAACAATGCATAAAAGAAATGCACTTTCAAGTGAGTGGCAAAACCAAATTAGGCTCATACCTGAGAACTGGGGTCGTTCTTCACATGGTACTCATGCATAATCCAGTCGGTCTTAGCTGCCGCCTTTGAACCAGGACTGCGACGGTAGAAAGTCAAAAACTTTTTGGTGCCAGTAAGGCCATTTCTAGCTTCGATCTTAGAATCTGTACTAGTAATTTTCCAGTGCCCTGCTTCTGTTTTTCTGTGGACACGGTTACTCTCCCTGTACTTGTAATATGGTTCATAGAAAAACCACCAAGCTTGATCCTCAGACTCAGTTTTTGATTCCGCTGCATCACAAAAATATATGTTGTGGGGCTGTTAGTTCAGTTGGGAAAATCTTTCAGTGCAAGAGCTTAGAGAGAAAACTGAAAAAAAAAAAAATTACATATACATACTTGGTAAGTCCCATGGCTCGAGGCTGCAGATATGACCAATATCCTTGATAGGACCATATGAGAAATGGGGATCAAGCCTCTTCTCCTTGAGAAGACGGAGGATTAGATCATCGGATGGCTGGAACTTGCACCCCTGCCCCATATGACTCTCCATTTCAGATGCTTTTTTTTTTTTGACGATAAAAGGAAGTTAAAAGGAAAATGAGAGTAGTAACCACTTCTTCAATTGCTGGTAAGACTCTCCACTATTGGTTCTAATTCAGAACAGTCACAGTGATACGTCTACCTCGCTTCTTTGATGGGAAGAATTTGCTCTGGGAGACCCAAAGAGTGAGTGTGAGTCTCTGATCATGTCACTTGGCGATCGAGTAGGCGATCCTGTAGCCCATTTTATACAAGCAAAAAGTGAATTCGTTAACCCTACATTCCCATGACGCGTTGTGCTACAGTGAGAGAGCTTTGGATGTTTCTCCAACGGTGTTAACACTACGTTCTCACAACTTTTGAGTAGACTAAACAATCAATTTCTTGGAGGCCACTCAATGAACAGAGTGACAAAAGCAATATGGAAAATTGTAAAAAGTGTTAGGCTATCAGCTTCTTACTCACATAGTTTGAGACTTGAGAGTTGAGACCCTACAATCATCCTCTTATTGGTTCAGCACCATCATCCTCCTCCACCTCCTTTATGTACTGATATTTAAACACTGGAATTTAAATTGAAAAAAATTTGACAAAAGACTAATAAAATAAATTATAACACTTAATACTCTAAAATCATAAATTGCTATCCTGATAATTTATTTAAAAAAATTTTATAAAATGCAACGGAATAACCGTTAAAACTATGTAGAATAATTGTTAATTATAAAAATAATGAAAAACATGTGTACATGGGGTTACCATTAATTAAAAAATTAAAAATTATTAAAAAAAAAAGAAGAAACCCGCTAACATTATCGGATTATTTGTTGTGAGGTTACTTGACTGAGGGGAATTCTAGAATGTTCTACTACTTTCAATCTCTTTCTCTGTAATTTCATTATTTTTATTTCACTGATGAACAGTAAGGACTGTGATGATGTACATAACTCCAGACGGCGGAAGAGCCAGAGGAGGGGGCAGATTTTATTTAGCTAGGGATTTTGATTTTTTTTCGAGGTGTTTATACTCAATTTTAGGTTTAATCTGCTGATTTTGATGATTAAAACGTAATTTTGTATCTATCATTTTGTTCATTGTAAAAGCCAACAGGAACAAATTATAAATTTTATTGAAGGCAAATAAAAAACTTGAGTGAAAATTTAATATGGTTTTTTGAAAAATTCCACTCAACGGACCAGCTGCCCGCTTTCTTCACGACTTATTAATTTATTTTATCCACTAATATTTAGGATATATTTATTTCTTTATACAAATTTATTTTTAAGAAGAAATAAACTTGTGATTTTAACTTTAATGAGATAACAAAATTCACCATTAGCTCAAGGCTTTATTTATAGTTCGCGTGTCTTTTATCAAATTATTCAGAGTTTTTTTCAATTAAGCAGATATTTTTTAAAGTCTCTTTAATTTCTAGTTAAGTAAAATTCACTTATTGATTCACTTTAGTTCCATTGTTTTGTTATTTATTTTTGCACTGAAGATTTTGATAGTAAGTTACAATAAATGTAATTTTGAAAAATCCTTTTCTAAATTGTAAAATTCAAAAAAAAAAATTGTAACGAATTGTATAATTTTCTCATCCATCAATCAACACATCATACCAATTTTCGTTTTGCCTTTTCTAGAGTTCATGATTGTTTATTAATTTGAAAATTTATTCGACAACTATATTCATAATTATATTTTAAATTGTCATTACAAATGGTACCAATCTCCAAAATTAATTATTTATCATAAAAGCACCTTGGTTTACGTCATGCTTAGATTATTGCAACAGTTTAAAGTGTCTCCTTCTTTGACCAATCGTGGAAAATCAACAACATGACCCCTTTGAGTCTTCGCAGGAAATTTGTTGATTGGGTGAGTCCAAAGGTGTGGGACTCCCTCTGTCTTCAAAGCTTTTTGATGGCAACAATAGTAAAAAATGAAACTTTTCAAATTACGAATATTGACAAAAGTATGGATTTCTTCCCCTTTAGGTCTGCCTTTGATCTTGAATTTGTTAAGAGGTTTGTGCTAATAGCAGTAAACCAGTAAACTATTCTTGGCTTAGCTCAAGCCAAACGATCTGGAGAACTATACGTGTGTGTGTATATGCTTGTTTTTTTTTTCAAATATGTATATATATATTTTTAACAATAAAAAAAATTATAAATATTTACAAAAAAGATATATTATGATCATTGATTTGGATATGATTTTGATCTAGCCCAAAAGTATTATGAGAGCTTTTTTTTAGGGGTGATTTGTCTCACAACAAATTTTTGTGGATGAACAAAATTGTGACAATCCTAAAAATTAGAGAAAACAATTGTTAGAGGTGATGGCTAATAACGGCATTTCGATGGTCAAGTTAACTGAGTATTGGAAAGTTTGTTAAAAACCCTAGTACTAGTGAAAAATTGAGAGTTATCAAAAAGAAGCTGAACTTATTTTGTTAAGATTGACCTAACATTATATAAGGAAGCAAAATCTAATTAGTGTCTTTTTAGTCACGTGGCAAGCTATAATAAGCTATTTCCCTCCTTAAGTAGGGCTTTTGCCTTTTGGGTAATTTGACCATTTAACTTGAGTCCTTTAGCCTTTTTAGGAATATACATGTATCAGCTATGAGACTATCCCCAATGACAACATGTGTTAATCTCTAATTAGCTTATTTTAATATGATTCAATTGGGCTTTTGGAGCATGTGGCTTCTCTATTGATAGGTAAAATGATAGTTGAGTTGATTTCTAGGCTAATAAGGTGGCTCATGCTCGTTTTTTGAGATCTTATCATTCTACCCTTATCCTTTGAATTTCCTCTTCACATTTTGCGAAGGTCAATTGATCATGGAGATATTGTATGCCTATCACGTTTTAATTACATGTCCCAAATTTTACTACTAACATCATCTTAATCCTAACATCATCTTAGATCAAGTATATTATGACATAGTCTCAATTTCTTTATTCACAAAGATTTAAAAGGATATTTGATCCTACTCACATTAGAGATAGATGTATACCTTTACCTAATTATATACTAATAATTATATTAGAGTCCTAAAAGGGAACTTGAACCCATGCCCTCAGTTTGGTGACGACGTGAGTTCACCACTTGGTCCATGGCCTGTGGTTATGCATATATATGTTAAGGCTGACTACTTGACTATTGGGTTGTCGGAGAAAATACAGTTCAAATATCACATAAACTAAAGAAGTCATTACTATTCATGGATGCGAGAAGACCAATTTATAGAGCATAGCCTCCAATAACTTTCATGAACGCGGCCAACTTTCAAGAACGAGGCGACATACTACAATTAATAACAGAGCTAGGAATGGATCCAGCATGCATGAAGCATTTGAAAAAATTTAAAATTTCAACATTATTATTCCCCTACACAAGCGTAATTGTGGGTTACACATGCTGTTGAAATAATATCTTGCATGGCAAGTGGATATCTGAGTGAAGAGGAAGAGCGAGTCCATTTTCTTGGATGTGTTGCTTTCACAAAACATTTATGAATTGATAATGGCGTATAAGTTGTTATTTGACTCCTTCTCAGTCCCTTAAACAGTATTTTCTGCAACATGATTTCTAGAATCACAAAGACACATTGTGATTTGGTAGTTGCTGAGGTTCTACCTGAAATAAAAAGTCAGAGCATTAATTTTTTAAAACGAGTGTCATACTCAACATGGATAACTTGATGTTGAAACAGGCCATAAGACAAGCTCTTACTCACCCTTCAGAAGCCATTTTCTGCAACATGATTTATGAAATTATATATGATATGAAGAGCTGATGGTTGCTGAGTTTGTGCCTGAAGTTAAAACACAGGAGAAAAAAGAAACCTTTATTCAAAATATGTTTCTGACACCCTCTGCAAGAAACAAAAACGAATACTATCAAGAGTGATGGGTATCTGAGGATACTTACCGAGTAATTGGAACGGCTCGAAGTTGTATATACAGACTTTGTTAATTGCTTGGACAGAGAAATCAGGGTCAAGTCTCTTCTTGTTCAGAAGACTGATGGTAATTTCTTCATCTTACAAGATAGCCCGTCTCGGATTCGAAGTGCTAGAGTCTTAGCTAGCTCGCTCTCCGATTCTGTTTTCACAAGAAAAGTTTCGCCTTGCAATTTACAAAAAGAGTTATAAAAAGAGCACTTATGAGAAGAAAAGGAGTAGCCATCACTCGAGAAAAAATCACAGAAAGAAACAAAAGAAAAACTGAAAATAAGAAGGATTGAGGGTTGCAATAGAGGATTAATAGTGAGAAAGAAGGAGAAATCTCAATATTAAACAGACTTCAATTCTTTCTCTTCTTTTCTTGTTTTCTATTTATTCATGAGGAATGTATTTGATAGATAAAAATCTTTTATTTTATTGTTCTCTCGCAAATCATGAACTGAATTTGATTATGGTTGAGTGTTGAACAATCTTAATGGATGATTGACTGACATATGCGTGTTGCTTTGTATTTGCTACAGCTTTTTGTGTTAATTGCACTTATTTTAATTCCCTATTTTAACTGATCACCTATTTAGTCGATACTAGTTAAGAAAGGGTCTCACAAAGGTTTAACTTACTAGAACCGATTAGGACAATACTTGATTTTAGATTAAGTTTCTCAAGTTGGCTAAATCTCAATTTGAATAGGGTTATGTTTAGTGTAAAATTAGTGAAGAACTAGACAAAGAGATTCACCTTGTAAGGTAAGTAGAATCTAGAACGGGTAATGCTATATTTAATGTTGGCTTAACAATTGATCATTGTTAGGTTGCATTAGATATAAGATATTCAACAAGTGATAGTTGAGGATGCATGAGTGATTCTGCCTAATGTTGTGAATGTTGTAACAACAATATTATAATTAAGAAACTAGTTGATGCCATTAAGAGAGTTTATTCACCCAACTACTCTATTCCTATTCATTTCATCCTTATGTTTGACGTGATAATTTTCTTTATTGCAATTTATTGATTGCCATTTTAGTTTATTTAGTTCATTTCTTTTGTAAATTGCCTTGTTTTAATTATAATAAAACTACACTGTTAAGATATCTATAGCAAGTCTAGTAACATCAATCTTGTGGAGACGAACTGAATACTCATCAGTATAGTATTTATTGTGTACACTTGCGCATTGACATCCATAGTAGTAGAAATAATCGCAAAAAATATTTTAGCACAATTGCCGGGGATTGATTGTTCATTGTGATTTGTCAAATTAATCTTAAATGATTTTTATTTTTATTTTTTTATTTTGTTGATAGTAGTGATTTAACAACCTTTGCATGTGCAGAAATAAACTTATTGAATTCCAATTTGATCTAGAAATTAAAAGGACTATAAGGAAATTGAGAAAAGAGCAAAGGAATTCAAAAGCTATTTTAGCAATGGATGATTTACAAGACATGGGGAATTTGAACCCCCAAGAAAAAATACAACCAGTTAATGCACAAGAAAGTCTGAATAGGCAGTATGTTTATGGGCAGTTAGGGAACAACAATATTATTCATATGGTAGATGATAGAGATAAAGCCATTCGAGACTACGCAACGTTGACTTCTCAAGCTATATATTCTGGAATAGTTAGACCTAAAGCTGAAGTCGATAATTTCGAGCTCAAACCAGTAATGTTTTAGATATTGCAAACAGTATGACAATTTAATAGATTACTATCAGAGGACCCTTATTTTCACCTTAAGTTATTTTTAGAAGTGAGTGATGCTTTTAAAATTGCTGGAGCTTCACAAAAGGCATTAGGGCTTAGACTTTTTTCTATTTTCTTTAAAGGATCGAGCAAAAGATAGCTGAATTCTCTACCACTAGACTCCATCACTATATGGAATGACTTAGCTGACAAATTTTTGATGAAATATTTCCCACCTATTAAGAATGCAAATTTGAGGAATGAAATAAGATCTTTCCATCAATTGGAATATAAGAGCTTATATAATGCGTGGGAAAGGTTTAAGGAGTTGCTAAGGAGATATCCTCATCACGATATTCCTTCTTGTATATAGTTGGAAACTTTTTACAATGGTCTTAACTCGAGTACAAGATTAATGGTAGATGCTTCAGCAAATAGGGCCTTGCTGTTTAAGGCTTACAATGAAGCATATGAAATTCTGGGGTGAATAGCTAACAACAACTATCAATGGCCATCAACTAGACAAGCTACAATAAAAGGTGTAGCTGGAGTTCACAATGTAGACGCTCTGACAGCTTTATCAGCCTAAGTAACTTCGTTAACAAACATGGTGAAATCTCTTACTACTGCTTTAGTAACAACTAATCAAACATGGTGATTAGAACACCCAAGGAGTTAAACCCACTTTAACACAAGAAGAAACTCAAGTTGAAGAAGAGCCACAACCTTCCACTATGCAGCACATTGATGAGAACACCCAAGTTAAAACACCTATAGAAAATGATGATCAAGAATTTTTTGGGGTAGATGCTGCAATGCCAACTATAACAAACCAAAACGTGCCAAAAGAGAAGCAGTCTGCACAGTCTACTACAGCACAACAATTCAGACACCTACCACTTTTCCCTCAAAGCTTTCAGAAGCAAAAGCAAGACAAGCAGTTTAGTAAATTCCTCAAAGTGTTGAAATAGCTACATATCAACATTCCATTTATGGAAGCTCTAGAGTAAATGCTTAATTATGTAAAATTCCTGAAAGACATTTTGCCAAGGAGAAAAAGGCTAGGAGAATTTGAAATAGTTGCTCTGACACAAGAATGCAGCCATATGCTTCAAAACAAAATACCTCAGAAGTTGAAAGATCTAGGGAGCTTCACAATTCCTTGTTCTATAAGAACTAAACATAATGGCAAGACACTTTATGATTTGGGGGCAAGCATTAATCTCATGCCTTTATTAGTGTTCAAGTAACTGGGAGTGGGAGAAATTAGGCCAACAACAGTAACTTTGCAACTTGCTGGCAGATCACATGCTTATCCAAAAGGCAAGATTAAAGACGTGTTGGTAAAGATGGATAAATTTATCTTTTCGGTGGATTTCATTATATTGGACTTTAAAGCAGACAAAGAAGTACCAATTATTATAGGAAGACTTTTCTTAGCCATGAGAAAAACTTTAATTGATGGGCAAAAAGAAGAATTAATTATGCGGGTGGATGACCAACAAATTACATTCAATGTGCTTGAGGCAATGAAGAGTCCTGATGAGATTGAAGATTGTAACTTTATAAGTATTGTGGATTTTACTGTAGTTGAACAAGTAAACAGTTGCTGCAATAATACAGAACTTGAAATTGCAATAGTTCAAGAACTTAAAGATGAAGATTGTTATATGACTGACATAGTATGGTTAGGAGAAAAACAACCTTCAGTTAAGACAAGCACTTTGAATCTCTTGATCTTTCAAATAAGGAAGTAAAAACTATTATCCCCTCTATTGGGTCACCATTTGTGTTAGAATTGAAACCTTTACCTTTACACTTAAATTATGCATACCTTGGTGGGAACGACATATTTCCCATAATTATTTCATCTTCTTTGAATACAAATCAAGAGAAGAGTTTAATGAATGCATTAAAGAGGCACAATAAGGCCATTAGATGGACCATGACAATTATCAAATGAATTAGCCCTTCCATATACATGCACAAGATTCTGTTAGAAGATTGCTACAACAACTCAGTAGAGTAACAGTGAAGACTGAATCCCATTATGAAAAAAGTTATAAAGACGAAGATCATCAAATGGCTAGACGCTAGAATAGTATACCCAATCTAAGATAACTTATGGATAAGCCCAGTACAATGTGTTTGAAAGAAAGGAAGAGTGACTGTTGTAGCAAATGAAAAGAATGAGCTTATTTCTACAAGAATAGTCATGAGTTAAAGAGTTTGCGTGGATTACAGAAAGTTAAACAAGGAAACAAGGAAGGATTATTTTCCATTATAAGTTAAATGCTAAACAAACTTGCTAGAAGATAGTATTATTGTTTCTTAAACAGATACTCAGCTGCAATCAAATTGTTATAGCACCAGAGGATCAGGAGACAACAACATTCACTTGTCCTTATGGAACCTTTGCCTTTAGAAGAATGCTATTTGGCTTGTGCAATGCTTCAACAATGTTTCAGAGGTGTATGATGATAATTTTCTCAAATATGGTTGAGCAAACATTGAAGGTGTTCATAGATTATTTTTTGGTCTTTAATTAATCATATGATGATTGTTTGCATAATTTAAAAAATATGCTCAAGAGATATGAGGGAACAAATTTAGTGTTAAATTGAGAAAAATGTCACTTCATGCTACAAGAAGGGAGAGTTTTAGGCCATAAAATCTCTAGAAAACGAAAATGAATTGAGGTAGATAGGGAAAAAATAGAAGTAATTGATAAACTTCCACCACCCATTTCAGTTAAAGACATAATGAGATTTTTGAGACATGCTGGGTTTTATAGAAGGTTCATCAAAGACTTTTCCAAAATAGCAAAACGCTTATGCATATCGCTGGAGCATGATAGACTCTTCAATTTTTATGAGAATTGTTTAAAGGCCTTTGCTGAGTTGAAGAAAGTTCTTGTTATAGCACCAGTTGTGGTAGCACCATATTGGGGTATGCCTTTCGAGTTGATGTGTGATGTCAGTGACTATTCTGTTGGAGCAGTATTAGGATAGAGGAAAGACAAGATTTTTCACTTTATTTATTATGCTAGCAAGACTCTAGCCAATACATAACTTAACTACACCACCATAAAAAATGAGTTGCTGGCAGTCGTCTTTGCATTTGACAAATTCAGAGCATATCCTGTGGGCACGAAGGTGATTGTTTGCACATACTATTCAACCACAAACTATTTGATTTTTAAGAAAATTGCCAAACCTAGGTTGATAAAGTGGATTCTTTTGCTATAAGAGTTTGACTTGGAGATTAAGGATAAAAAAAGGTTTTAGAATCAAGTAGCAAACCATTTATCCATATTAAAAGCAAATGTAAATACTCTAACTAAGCAGGACATCGCAGAAACATTTCTTAATGAGCAGTTGTTGATGCCACAACATGTACAGATACTGCAGTAGTTAGGGTTCTTATGGTATGCATACTTTGCCAATTATCTAGTGAGTGGACTATTGTCACCTCATTTAAATGACCAATAGAGGAATAGATTTCTTTATGATGTTAAATTACTCTACAAGTTGTGCCCAAACCACGTAATTAGAAGATGTATACCAAATGAAAAAATTACAAGTATTTTATAGTTCTGTTATGCTGCAGCATATGGTGGACACTTTGGTGGGCACAAAACAACAGCAAAAGTTCTTTAATCAAGTTATTAATGACCCTCTATTTTTAAAGATGCTTATGAATTTGTTGAGCATTGTGATATGTGTCAAAGGGTAGGGAATGTCTCTCACAAGCATGAAATGCCACTCATTAACATAGGAGTGGCAAAAATACTCGTCCGACTCGTAGTCAACCCGCACCCAAGCGATGTAGGCCGGGTATTATCTGGTCCTGGGCATCATTTGATAAACCTAGAACTCGGCCCAAAACCTAGATTTTATTAAAAATATATTATAAATATGTGTATTTTTAATATTTATATTTATTTAACTCATTTATTACATAAATATAAATTTGAGAAATTATTCGCCGACCACCTGATTTTTTCTACTTTTTAAAAAATACACAATTCTTTTTTTTTTACCTGAATTACATCTGAAGTTATAATTTTTTTCACTTTTCCACTTTCATCTGTTGACCGTTAAGATTCTGTTAGTTTTTTTAACAAAATGACAGTTTTGCCCCCCAAATGTAAAATTATAATTTCATACTATAGCATTAATTTTGGGGGGGCAAAATTATCATTTTGTTAAAAAAACTAACAGAATCTTAACGGTCAACAGTCGGAAGTGGAAAAATGCAAAGAATTGTAACTTCAAGTGTAATTCAGGCAAAAAAAAAAAAAGGAATTGTGTATTTTTGAAAAAACCCGAAATATTAGGTGTTCGGTGGATAATTTCCATATAAATTTTTAAACACTTAACGTTTATAATTTCATGTCAAATTTCATTAAAATAAATTTAAAACTTATAAAATTACAAATAAAATTATACAAAAATAAAAAAAATTAAAATATTAAAAAATACAAAATCTAAGTACCCGAATTAAAGCTCGTCCCAGTGTCAGGCTTAAAAAACCTAACCCAGGTGAAAAAAATTTGCATCTGGGCTAGGTCCAGGCATTCCGATACTTGGACTCAAACCTAAATTTTGCCAACACTACACTAACATTTTGGGAATGGAGCTCTTTGATATATAAAAGATAGATTTTATGGGACTATTCTCACCTTCTTTCAGCAATCTATACATCCTGGTGGCTGTGGACTGTGTCTTCAAATGGGTGGAAGCTATAGCGTTACTAACTAACAATGCTAAGGCAGTAGTGAAGTTCCTTCAGAAGAATATCCTTTCAAGATTTGGCACTCCAAGAGCCATTATTAGTGATGAAGGAATACATTTTTTCAACAGAATATTTGTTGCAGCATTGGCCAAATATGGGATCAAGCACAAGATTGCTACAGTATATCATCTGCAAACAAGTGGACATTAGGGCTTAGATATCCAACAAGGAGATAAAGATGATTTTGGAGAAGGTTGTGAGTCCCAATAGAAAGAATTAGTCACTTAGATTACATGATTCTTTATGAGCTTACAAAACAGCCCATAAAATTTCACTTGGCATATCTCCATGCAGAATTGTTTATTGTAAAGTTTGTCATCTACCATTAAAGCTGGAGTGCAAACCATATTGGGTAGTCAAGCAATTGAATATGGATATGAATGCTACAACAGAGCAAAGACAATTACAACTTTATGAGCTAGAAGAATTCAGGTTATTCTCCTATTAAAATGCAAAGATTTATAAAGAGAAGACCAAGCAATGGCATGACTAAAGAATCTAACAAAGGGAACTCATTCCAAGCAATCAAGTTTTGCGTTATAACTCAAGGTTAAAGCTCTTTCCTAGAAAATTGAAATCTAAATGGTCGAGACCTTTCAAGCTTGTTAAAGTATACCCTTACAGCTGTTGAAATCTCAGATGAAAGAACAGGCCAAGTATTCAAGGTCGATGGGCATAATGTGAAGCATTATAGAGGAATTGTTATGACTCATCCAAGGGAGGACCTATTCCTAAGAGATCCAACATGAATAATCAAGGATGATTAGACTAAAAGATCTAAAATCAAGCGCTAATTGGGAGGCAACCCAATGATGAGGGAAGTTGTTTCAAAATTTTACTTCATTTTTTCATGCTTTTAACTTATCTTTTTATCATATTTAATTCGTGCATTTGACTTCTTTTATTTTATTCGCGTTTATTTCTTTAAATTGTAGTAATTGTTTAAAAAAAAAGAGGGGGTATAGAATTAAGAAAGGAATTGCTACAACATCAGCATACCATGGTAAATTGAGAGTCGTTCCTACGTAATTAATGTATTATTCATTCTTGCTGCAACAACAAATCCAACAATGCAGCTCCAAATTTTACCATTGCAAACCCAACCCCTAATTTTTACCGTTGGGTAAGTTGACATGCTGATGTCAACAAGATATCCATCACAACAAGGAAATATGCAATCCTTATATTATTGTGACACCTAACTTTCCTTTTCAATAAAGATTTGTTTTTGAATTTGAAATTAATTATGAGATTATCTCTTTAATTGTTTTCCTCTTTTCACTCTCACTACACTATAAATTAGGAATATTCTTTATGATAATTTTACTTTCACTATAATTTTTTTCTTTTGTTTACAACTCTTAGCATCAAACCTAACACTTTGCACAATCTGTTTAACTATTTCTAGCGATAATACTTCTTGCACGTTGCTGTAACAATGGTGCAAGTCAGGTCATGTGTCATGAGATTGAAAAACCCAGCCCGTTTTCGTAATTACAGGGCTGAAGATAAATTTGAAGAGCTTATTGAGCCACACATGCTTTTGGAAGAAAGGAGATTTATATTCCTGAAGTAGCCAATAGAAGTGATGAAAACCATACACATTGCCATAACACAACGAGAATAATTACAGTTCTACTCTCACCCACAGGATCCAGTTGTTATGGTAGTCAAAAAGTTATACTCCAATATACTGCAATAAGAGCAACGAAACACCTTTGGACTCATGGGTTGTCAATGCTTTTTATAATTTACTTACTTCTATTGAGTGCAAATATATTAAGTTCGCTGAGAACATGATAGTTAAAAAATAGGGGGAGGTGTTTAAAACGGTGACTGTATTGGGTAATGAGTGAGTAAATAAGGAAAGAAGAGTAGTTAATAGAATTGACTTGAAACCCATAGCCAAGGTTTGGGTCAAATTTTTAAAATCTAAGCTCATGTCCACCACTCATACCACCACAACATACCAAAACCGACTTATGCTTGTTTATGCCAATGTCAATGGGTTAACAATAGATGTAAAAAAAATCATCGAAAAAGAAATTAGAGACTGTGCAACCTGAAAACAAAAATCAAAAGCCTTGTTATTTCCTTGATTACTAGCATATGTGAGGCCTTTGGAGTGAAGTTTATAGAAAAGTGCTATAGCACCAGAAGAGCTAGGCAAAAAAAAAAAAAAACCAAGATAAATTCAGCCCAAAGCGATTAAACCTGCTGAAACCCTCATTGTCAGTCTAACATCTGACAAGAAGAAGAGCCAACCAGCTACTACCCCAATGAGTTCACCCAAGGAACGTCTGAAAAGTGGCTTTAAAAAGAAATGAACCCTTTATCCATTTTTGTGCTGTAGTAGCAAGACCAACAATAGGAGAATACCCCCTACCAACTAATTTGAAACTTTTTATCCATTTTTAAAAACTTTTGTTTTATTTATCATTATTATTATTTTTTTCATTCTGCATGTCTTTTTATCTAATATATGCTTGTTAAATTATTTTGTGTGCATGTGAGGACACAGCACCTCTTAAGTTTGAGAGGGTTGTGTATAATTTTTTAAGCTTGTGAATGCATGTGTGTGACATATGCATTTATAAGCTTTGTCTATCAAGTGTTTGTAGGATTAGGAAACCCAATGAAGATGAATTGAGTATGGAAATATAGAATGAATGAATGCAAAGTAGAACCAGTATATAGAAGAAGGTTGAACTTTTGTCTTGACACTTAGGTTTTGATTAAGTTTCGTGCGTATACTATTAGCAAAACTAGGCGAAATAATGAGCAGAATACTAACATTTTAAAGTTAAAAATTGACTCAAGTTTGGGGGGGACTTGAAAATTTGATAATTATCATAAATTGTGCTAAGCATTGAATAAAATTATGCTCCAATGACTTAATTGTTGAGTAATTAGGGCTGAGGATGCATTCTTTATGCAGACTTGTATAAAAAGACAGCAAAAGTTACGAGTATTGCTACAACAATGACTAAAAAAAAATATTGAATGTTGATGGAGGAATAAGGAAAAAAAGGGTTTGTTGCTAGGATATTGAGTAGCCAGGTCTGTTTATGAGCCCTATATTCTGCCTTGAGTTAAAGGTATCCAAAGATAAGACCTAGATATAACATCCTAGGTGTGTTTGTTGCAGCAACTCTGATTAGTACTTTGAGTGAGTAATTAGGTGTTGTTATTACAAGTAATAGTCATTCACATGGAAGCTCAATGTTACATTGAAGGGTTATTAAAAAAAAAAAGAACATTAAAGATGATTGTTGTAGCATAGTTTGAGTATATTTTTAAGACCTTCGTCTCCCCCACAAGATGGAATTGTTACCAGTATTTTTATGTGGTATATTTGATGCTTAAGTGGTGTTGCAACATCTTTGAGACTTGATCAACAATACACACACACACACTTTGGACATAACAAGACTTAATCTAGAACTGGAATTGCTATAATAGTTCGACAGGGTTAAGAGTTGCGACCTGAGGGTTGATGAATCCTAGCAATGTTGAGGACAAAGTTAAGTTATTGATTGCATGATTGCATGGTTTAGGTGTTTGTATTGTGTTATTATTTGAGGACAAGTAATGGTTTAAGTTTGGGGGTGTGATAACTTTGTGAAATGAGCATTATCATAGCACTTTTAGGTTGAAATCAATATCATTTAGAAAGTAAATGAAGTGTTTTTGTTTCATTTTTAGTTACAATTTGCATGAGTACTCATTTTAATTTAATTTTTTTTATAGATTAAGTTATTTGGGAGCATTTTGTGCTTAGATTATGTGCATAATTGTAGGTAATCGAAAGCTCAAGTTTTAGGGAAGGAATGTTGTTGCAACAAATTAGCAAAAACAATGAAAGAACTTGGTTACAGAAGAATTGAAACAAATTTGGAATAGTGCAGATGTTGTAACCATTGCTACAACAATTCTAGAGCATTGACAGAGAAGATTTCACGTAAAATAATTAAGGATTACGATCTAGAGCTTCCAAAAATGGAGGATGCACATCACGCACTTTCAATTACCCTAATTTTGTGTTATAAAAGGAGCACTAGTGAGAAGAAAAGGAGATGCCATCACTCGAGAAAAAATACAAAAAGAAACAAAGGAAAAATTGAAAATAAGAAGGATTGAGAGTTGCAACAGAGGATTTACAGTGAAAAAGAAAGAGAAATCTCAAGATTAAGCGGACTTAAATTCTTTCCCTTGTTTTCTTGTTTTTTATTTATTCATAGGAATGTATTTGATGGATGAAAATATTTTATTTTATTGTTCTCTGGCAAATCATGAACTAAATTTCATTGTGATTGAGTGATAAACAATCTTAATAGATGATTGACTGACATATATGTGTTGCTCTATATTTGCTATAGTATTTTGTCTTAATTGCATTTATTTCAATTTCTTATTTTGGTTCACCACCCATTTAGTGGATACTAGCTAAGAAAGAGCCTTACAAAATTCTAACTTAGTGGAACCGATTAAGACAATACTTGATTTTAGATTAGGTTTTCCAAGTTAAGTAAATCTCAATTTGAATAGAACCATGCTTTAATATAAAATTAGTGAAGAACTAGACATAAGAATTCACCTTACAAGGTAAGGGAAATCTAGAACGGATAATGCTATATTTAATGTTGGCGTAACAATTGGTCATTGTCAAGTTGCATTAGATATAAGATATCCAACATGCTACAACAAAGGATGCATGAGTGATTCTGTCCACTGTTGTAGTGAATACCGTAGCAATAATATTATAATTGAGAAACTAATCAATTCATTAAGATAGTTAATTTACTCAACTACTCTAGTCCCATTGATTTCATCCTTGTGTTTGACGTGACAATTTTCTTTATTGCAATTTATTGATTGCCATTTTAGTTTATTTAGTTCATTTGTTTTATAAATTGCCTTGTTTCAATTAGAATAAAATTGCACTGTTAAGATTGCTATAGAAAGTCTAGTAACATCAATCCTTGTGGAGACGAACTGAATATTCATCGGTATATTACTTGTTGTATACACTTGTGCATTGACATCTATAGCAGTAGAAATAATCGCAATAGTAGCAAAGGGTTACGCTAAAAAAGAAGGAATAGACTACAATAAGGTATTTTCTCAAGTTGTGAAACATTCGTATGTTCGAATTTTACTAGCCATGGTTGGGCAATTTGATCTTGAACTAGTTCAGCTTGATGTGAAAACAACATTTTTACGTGGTGATTTGGAAGAGAAAATCTACATAACTCAACCAGATAGATTCAAGGTTGCTGGAAAAGAAAATTGGGTTTGCAAATTGTCAAAGTCGCTTTATGGATTGAAACAATCTCTGAGGCAGTGGTATAAGTGATTTGATCGGTTTATGAAAGGGCAAAGGCACACCAGAAATAAATTTGATCATTTTCACCATTAATGAATCCTTGTAGTCTATTACCTTCGATAGATGCTAAAACTTGTGAGCGCCAGAGGATATAGTGGTTTTGATCTAGCTTTACAGGAGTGACAAAGCTATATGAATTGTTGTTTTGAGTTGAGTTTGCCATTTGTATCTCTGATACCATGAAAGAAAATAAAATAGATGTGTTTGGCAAGCAAGAAAATACAACAAGAATGAAGAGAAAACTAAATCGAAGCTCGTAGAAGATTCAATATTATTCTGAAAAGCTAAAAAATATAAACTGATTCTAGTTACATATTTATATACATAGAGCTACAAGATTCATGCTACTGATATGTTATTAACACGTGCTTTCTGCTGAAATAAACTTGAGTCTAATAACTAACTTTGCCAGCTAAGCTCAGTGAGCTGTTATGGTGTTTGCTGACATACAGTACTATTGTGCTTTGTATTACACGTAATAGCTGAATCACTACAACAAGTGACCTTCCCTGCTCCCTCACAAACGTGTCCCCTTTTCCAAGAAGCAATTTGCTCGGATTGGACGGTGAGATTCCAGTTTTCCACAAATGATCAAACTACGAACCACAAGAACTAAAGGACAGAAAAACTTGACCTTATGCCACACATAGATACTAGATACAGACCAAATGGAGTATCCAGTTAGTCTAAACAACGGTTACATTAGTATGTAACGAGTCTCAAAGATTACTAGACAATATTACATTATCAATAATAACAGTACTTTCCTCCTAAGAGGATTTCATAGTTTTTTACATGCGACTTAAAGTTACAGTACTTTCCTGCTAAGAGGATTTCATAGTTGTTTACATGCTACTTAAGATTACAGTACTTTTCTCCCAAGAGGAATTTTTATAGTTGTTTACATGCTACTTAAGATTACAGTAATGTCCTCCTAGAGGAATTCATAGTTGTTTACATGATACTTAAGATTACGGAATACAGAATAAAATAAAACGTGAGTGAAGCATTATCACCCATAAAGATATATTAAATTTAACAATATTAACTTGAAGAAGATTTGGTTGTTGTTTTAAATTTTGCCACTCAAGCAAAATTCTCAAGTAGTTCTTTTATTAGTGCATCGTTGTAAGCAGTCTTTGTGTCACCGCTATCCTTTGCACAAGGTGAAGCTTCTCCATCTGACTTTGATGGGTCAAAGTCAGGGGATAAGGGTTTGTCCAGACTCTTCTCGAGAGGTTTCATCCGGAAAAGCCCTTGGGAAATCGATCAGGTAATTTACCTGCTCACCACTGTAAATTTGACCGTTAGAAAAATCACAATTATCAGCAGAACTAATAGAATATATTAATTCTTGTTCTTGAGAAATTGGTGTCTGCACTGCAGAAAAAGGGGCGTCATTTAGCCCATTGTTGCGACCGTCTAACTTGAATTCTCCAATTCGGAGACATTCATCTTTCTTAAGTAGTAGTTCTTTTACCCATGCATCGTTGTAAGCAGTGTTTGTGTCACTGCTATCCTTTGCACAAGCTGAAGCTTCTCCATCTGACTTTGATGGGTCAAAGTAAGGGGTAAGGGTTTGCTCAATCTCTTCCCGATAGGTGTCATCCTCAAAAGCCCTTGAGGAATTGATCAGGTAATTTACCTGCTCATCACTGTAAATTTGACTGTCAGAAAAATCACAATTATCAAAAGAACTATTAGAATACGTTAATTCTTGCTCTTGAGAAATTGGTGTCTGCATTGCAGAAAAAAAGCCGTCATTTCGCCAATTGTAGCTACCGTATGCGTTGAATTCTCCAATTAGCAGATCTTCCTGAAAATTATTTTTTGCAAAATTATGTATCACCCAAGGGTGACCTGCTGGTAGCTGCAACTCCAAATTGCTATTTGGTGGCAGCAGGGAGTTTGTGGGATTATCTTCTTCACTATAATTTATTGCAGAAATAAGACGGACAAATGGTAACCAAGTAAGAGAACAATTGGGTATTACGCAAGGGTATGTGTGAGAGTACATAATTTGTTCACCGCGATTTCCAAGATAAGAAGTCGAATTGTGATTTGGTAGTTGCTGTGGGTATTTGAGAGTAGTTTCTTCGCTATGATTTTGTGGTAGCGGCTGGTTTGTGGGAATATTTTCATCATTATGATTTCTCTCAGAAATCAAATGGTTACTTGGCGATAGCTGAGTTGGTGTGTCATTTGTTATTGACTGAGGGTATATAGTGTCTTTTACGGTAAGATTTCCAGGATAATAAATGGAATTGTAATTTTGTGGTTGCAGCTGAGGGATAGTGGGAGTATTTTCTTCACTATGAAATCCATTCGAAATCGAACGGTCACTCAGTGATTGCTGAGGTGGAAAAACCAGTTGTTGGCTTGACTCCCCTTCGTTAGTTGTCGAAATACCACGCTTCTTCTTCTTACTCCGTTTTCTTTTTACGCAACACAGAACAAGTTCCTTCTGCATGAATTAAAGGCAAAACCAAAATAAGGAATAATGCACTATCGATTAATTTTCAGATATTCGTTAGCACTGCAAGAATTGCTACTCACCAAACAACAACATATTCATTCAAGTCATGCAAATGCTTTCGGACACTTGTTTGTAGTTGCATTTTAAATAACGTCAGGCAACAAAGATATATACTTTGAACTCCTTTGTTTAACTAATCCTATTATATCTCCAATAGATACAATAATCCGGCATGCTTCACCAATTAATCATTTCAATCATCAAGAATATCTATCCTTATTATACATCCAAAGATTTAACAACGCACGAAAGAAATGAACTTTCAAGTGAGTGACAAAAACAAATTATGCTCATACCTCATAACTGGGATCGTCCTTGACATGGTACTCATGCATAACCCAGTCGGTCTTAACTGGTACGTTAGAATCAGGACCACAGCAGTAGAAAGTCAATAACGTTTTGGTACCGCTAAGGCCGTTTGTAGCTTCGATTTGGGAATTTGCACTAGTAATTTTCCATTGCCCTGCTTCTGTTCTTCTGTGCACACGGTTACTGTTCCTGTACTTGTAACGAGGTTCATAGAAAAAGTAACAATCTTGATCCTCAGATTCAGTTTTTGATTCCGCTGCATCATAAAAATATATGCCGCGTGCCAGTTAGTTCAATTGGAAAAATTTTTCAGTGCAAGAGTTTAGAAAGAAAGTGGAAAAAAAAAAATTACATATGCATACTTGGTAAGTCCCATGGCTCAAGGCTGCAGATGTGATCAATATCCTTGATAGGATGATGTGAGAAATGGGGGTTAAGCCTCTTCTCCCTCAGAAGACGGAGGATTAGTTCATCAGATGGCTGGAATTTGTACCCACACTCCATTTCAGATTTTTTTTTTTAATTTTAAACAATAAAAGGAAGTTCAAAGGAAGATGAAAGTAGAAACCACTTCTTCAATAGCTGATAGGGATCTGATGAAACCCCAAGACTCTCCACTATTGCTACTAATTCAGAACGGTTGCAGTGGTATCTCTCCCTCTCTGGTTTGATGGGAAGAATTTGCTCTGGGAGACACAAAGAGTGAGTGTGAGTGTGTGATCATGACAATGATCGAGTAGGTGCTCATGTTACTCTCTTTATGCAATCAAAAAGAGAAGGCGTTAACTCCACATTCCCATGACGCGTTGTGCAACAGTGAGAGAGCTTTCGGTTATTTCTCCAACGGTGTTAACTCTACATTCTCACAACCCTTTTATTTTTTTTTGAGAAGTACATTCTCATAACCTTTGAGTAGACTAAAGAACCAATTTCTTGAAGGCCACTCAACGAACAGAGTGACAAAAATAATAAGGAAAATTGTAAACAGTATTAGGCTATCAGCTTCTTGCTCGCATAGTTTGAGGCATGAGACCCTACCATCATCCTCTTATTGGTTCAGCACCGTCCTCCTCCTCTTAGTACTGATATTTAAACAATGAAATTTAAATTGAAAATATTTAACAAGAGATTAATAAAATAAATTATAACACTTAGTACTATAAAATCATATATTGTTATAGTTTATTTTTATCAGAGTTTTGTCAGTATTTAGTTTCTTTAATATTTTTCCTAATTTTCGTTCAAAAAATTGTAATAAAATGACAACAGAATAACATTTAAAGCTATATAGAATGATTGTTAATTATAAAAATAATGAGAAACGTGTGCATGGGCCAACATTATCGGATTATTTGTTGTGAGGTTTACTTGACTGAGGGGAATTCTAGAATCTTCTACTACTTTCAATCTGTTTTACTGATGAACATTAAGGACTGTGATGATGTACATAACTCCAGACGGCGGAAGAGCCACAGGAGGGGGCAGATTTTATTTAGCTAGGGATTTTCATTTTTTTGAGTTGTTTATACTCAATTTTAGGTTTAATCTGCTGGTTTTGATGATTAAAACGTAATTTTGTATCTATTATTTTGTTCATTGTAAAAGCCAACAGGAACAAATTATAAATTTTATTGAAGGCAAATAAAAAACTTGAGTGAAAATTTAATATGGTTTTTTGAAAAATTCCACTCAACGGACCAGCTGTCCACTTTCTTCACTACTTATTAATTTATTTTATCCACTAATATTTAGGATATATTGATTAATATTTATATCTTTATAAAAATTTATTTAAAGAAAAATAAACTTGTGATTTTAACTTAAATGAGATAACAAAATTCACCATTACTTCAAGGCTTTATTTATAGTTTGCATGTCTTTATAAAATTGTTCAGAGTTTTTTAATTAAGTAGATATTTTTTAAAAGTCTCTTTAATTTATAGTTAAGTAAAATTCACCCATTGATTCATTTTAATTCCATTGTTTTGTTATTTATTTTTATACTGAAAATTTTGATTGTAAGTTACAATAAATGTAACTTAAAAATATCCTTTTTTAAATCGTAAAATTCAAAAATAAAATTGTAACGAATTGTATAATTTTCTCATCCATCAATCAACACATCATACCAATTTTCGTTTTCCCTTTTCTAGATTTCATGATTGTTTATTAATTTGAAAATTTATTGGACACTATATTCATAATTATTTTCTAAATTGTCATTACAAATGGTACCAATCTCCAAAATTAATTATTTTTCGGAAACGCACCTTGGTTTACGACACGATTAAATTATTGCACCAGTATAAAGTGTTTCCTTCCTTGACCAATCGTGGAAAATCAACAACATGACCCCTTTGAGTCTTCGCAGGAAATTTGTTGATTGGGTGAGTCTAAAGGTGTGGGACTCCCTTCGTCTTCAAAGCTTTTTGATGGTAATAATAGTCAAAAATGAAACTTTTCAAATTAGGAATATTGACAAAAGTATGCATTCTTCCCCTCTAGGTCAGCCTTTGATCTTGAATTTGTTAGAGGTTTGTGCTAATAGCAGTAAACAAGTTAACTCTTCTTGGCTTAGCTCAAGCCAAACGATTTGGAGAACTATATATATATATATATATATCAATAAAAAAATTATAAATATTTTCAGAAAAGATATATTATGTTCATTTATTTCGATATGATTTGATTCAGCTCAAAAATATTATTAGATTCTTAATCTAACGTTGGGCTTATATGTGAATAATTATATATTGCGAACAGTCATATAATGTTAAGTCTAATTAAAACTGATCTATTAAGATTTTCGATATTATGCGTTTTAATGTATCTAATAGAATGTTGATATTTAATGTGTAAAGACCTAATAGTATTTTAATTCTATGATGGGTAGAATTAGGAATACCCAGTGATAACAAGAAACAATTGTCTATATAAGTGGTCATAGTTCTCAGGTTACACGTAATTTTTTCATTTTTTCTAATATCTCATCTTCAGAGAGTTCACAGAGAGAATTAAAGCACTTTTTAGGAGAATGTGTAAATCTGGAAGGCCAACCACACAACCTTAAAGAGGAATTAAGCGTTATGGATTCAAGTACGCTTCTGCATAATTTATTATTGATTCTTAGTGATATGACATGAATATTCCTAAGTTATATGTGATAATTTTCACCAAAAGTTTTTTATTATCCCAACGGATTCGTCTCACAACAAATTATTGTGGATGAACAAAATTGTGACGGTCTTGAAAATAAGAGAAAACAGTCGTTAGAGGTGGCATCGTTGGTGGCTAATAGCGACATTTCGACAGTCAAGTTAAGTGAGTATTGGAGAGTCTGTTCAAAACCCTAGTACTAGTGAAAATTTGAGAGTTATCAAGAAGAAGTTGAACTTATTTTGTTAAGATTGACCTGACATTATATAAGGAAGTAACATCTAATTAGTGTCTTTTTAGTCATGTGTCAAGCTATAATAAGCTATTTCCCTCCTCAAGTAGGGCTTTGGGGTAATTTGATCATTTAACTTGAGTCCTTTAACCTCTATAAGAACATACACGTGTCAGTTATGAGACTGCCCCCAATAACAACATGTCTTAATCTCTTATTAGCTTATTTTCATATGATTCAATTGGACTTTCGGAGCAGGTGGTTTCTCTATTGTTAGGTCAGATGATAGCTGAGTTGATTTTCAAGTTAATAAGGTGGCTCATGCTTATTTTTTTAGATCTTCTCATTCTACCCTTATCCTTTGAATTTTCTCTTGACATTTTGCAAAGGCCAATTGGTCATGGAGATATTGTACACTTGCCATGCTCTAATTACATGCCCCAAATTTTACTACTAACATCATATTAGATCCTAACATCATCTTAGATCAAGTATATTATGATATAGTCTCAATTTCTTCCTTCACAAAACTTTAAAAGGATATTTGGTCCTACTTACATTAGGGAACGATGTACACCTTTACCTAATTATATACTAATAATTATATTAGAGTCCCTGAAAGGAAACTTAAACTCATGCCCTCACTTTGATGACGGCGTGAGTTCAGCACTTGGTCCATGGCCAAGTGGTTATGCATATATATGGTTAAGGTTGACTACTTGACTATTGGGTTGTCGGAGAAAACACAGATCAAATATCACATAAACTAAAGAAGTCGTTGCTATTCATGGATGCAAGAGGACCAATTTATAGAGCATAGCCTCCAACAACTTTCATGAACGCGGCCAACTTTCAAGAACGAGGCGATATACTGCAATTAATAACAGAGATAGGAATGGATCCAGCATGCATGAAGCATTTGAAAAAATTTAAAATTTCAACATTATTATTCCCCCACACAAGCGTGATTGTGGGTTACACATGCTATTGAAATAATATCTTGCATAGCAAGTGGATATCTGAGTGAAGAGGAAGAGCAAGTCCATTTTCTTGGATGTGTTGCTTTCACAAAACATTTATGAATTGATAATGGCGTATAAGTTGTTCTTTGACTCATTCTCAGTCCCTTGAACAGTATTTTCTGCAACATGATTTCTAGAATCACAAAGACACATTGTGATTTGGTAGTTGCTGAGGTTCTACCTGAAATAAAATGCCAAGAGTATTAATTTTTTAATACGAGAGTCATACTCAACATGGATAACTTGATATTGAAACAGCCCATAAGGCAAGCTCTTTCTCACCCTTCAGAAGCCATTTTCTGCAACATGATTTCTGAAACTATCATGATATGAAGAGCTGGCGGTTCTGAGTTTGTACCTGAAGTTAAAACGCAGAAAAAAAAATTCAAAGCACGTTTCTGATATACCCTCTGTAAGAAACAAAAATAATTACTATCAAGAGTACTAATGGATATCTGATGATACTTACCGAGCAATTGAAATGGCTGGAAGTGGTATAAATCAACTTCGTTAATTGTTTGGACAGAGAAATCAGGGTCAAGTCTCTCCTTGTTCAGAAGATTGATGGTAATCTCTTCATCTTACAAGATAGCCCATCTCGGATTCGAAGTGCCAGAGTCTTAGCTAGCTCTCTCTCCGATTCTGTTTTCATAAAGAAAAATTTCGCCTTGCAATTTACAGAGAAATGGGGTGATCATTTATTTTTATACACTCAAGCTTGGCGATGGTCGGTATCTGGGCTGAGTTGGAATGACTAACCCGCGTGAGAATTTTGAATTTTCATTTGACGCCGTGGAGGAGAAATCCGTTTCCTTTAATATCGTGCAGTCAACTTTCCAATAGAGAGTTTCTCCTTCGAGAAGGAGTGAAGTGAAGATGACATGTCCCCTTCCTTGAGAAGTAGTTATTTGCCGTAGGCCAAGGCCCTCGGCTAGCATAATACTGTAGAATATTCTGCTTATTTTGTTTTCTTCCGCCGTCTCCTTGTTGTAAAAGTAGTCAAAAATCAAAATCGACATCATTTTTATCCCTTTTCGTCGCAAGTGTTTGTACTTGTGGGCTCTATTTTGCTGGATGCCATTGGGCATGTAAGTCTGATGCCCTTATTGGAGGCTGAAGGAAAAAGTTTTTACCTTTGCGAATTTGGTTCACTCCTCTCTTTTGATACTTAGGTGGCAAGTCGTGGGTGCATGGCCGCAAGGATACTGTGATGCTCAAGCAAGGCTGCAAGGGTGTGTAGGAAAATTATGATTTGAGGAAGATAGAACAAAGAAAAATAGAGACAGATGATGACTCTAGCGTTTCCGAACCAGAGCTTATGGGATTTTGTGAATGTTTAAATTTGTAACATATTGCCTTTATTTATAGGCACAAATTCTGAGATAAATATGCTTTCCTAAATGGAGAACCACATGTTCACCATAGATTTGGGCACGTGGAGCTTTAGTTATTGCTTTTACAACCTTTTCTCTAGAGTTGGAGTATCACCATAGTTAGTAATTTAGGAAAATTCTATAATGCCGTAACAAAATTTACGGTATTGATACCGTATTAAATATGGATCGTTTGATTAGATCAATGGTACATAATAATTATAATATAATAAAAAAAATTTAAATTTTTTTCTTTAACCGGTTGACAACCGGTTGGTTAAACATTTATTTTTTAAAAAAATTAACTCTTTAAAATTTTTAAAATTATATATATAATTTTAAAATCGAATCAACAAAAATACAAATACAATCAAAGTCTGCTCATAATTAGGGTTATAGAATCGAATCTAAAATCATAGCACATCGAATCTTGTATGTTCGAAACGATTGGGTTTGGTGGCTAAACCGAGTTTTGTTTTCCTCAATTGTTCCTCTTTTCCTGCCAATCATCGCTTTTAAAAACTGCTTGAAGCCAAAACAAGTGAGAAAGAAGAAGCTTTACAACTGTTCGTGTTGGTGAAGGGGCTGGGTTCGTGTTCCTGCCCATCACTTATTTAAAATCTGCTTGAAGCAAAAGAGAAGCATATTTGAAATCCTCGTTGAGCCGTACCTCATTAAATCATTCACTAAATACCAATAAATTATTTAATCTGACAAGAAGAAGCTCTACAATGATGTGGTTGAGGATAGCTCGGCTGAAACTGTGTTCGTGAAGGGGTTTGGGATTGAAGATAACAGCTGGGCATTAGCGATTCAACGGGTGAATTTTTCGTAAGTCTTTTTTTAACCCTTTTCTAAGTTTTTTTTAAGTGGAGTTTTTATAATTTTTGAATACTTTGCATCTAGATTAGTTGTGTTATTTTGTTTAATTCAAATCTTTCTCGTTTTGTATATTTCACTCTACTTTGATATATAGATTTCAATATTAATGATGTCTATAAAGTGCAAATATTGTAAGGGACCAAATTCTGAAACTTTTCTCTCAAATATAATTGAAGTGACAGAGAATTATGTGAAGTTGCAGAAAAATTTTGGGTTTGATATGCTTCTGTTTCTGGTTAAATTTTCTGCTGTATTTCAGCTTAAATCTTTTGCTGTTTTTGAGTTGAATTTTTTGGCAAAGTTTTCTGGTGTTTTGGGCTTCATTTATTGCTGTTTTTGGGTGAAATTCTCTGCAGTTTCTGGGTAAATATGCTGCTGTTTTTAGTTAATTTTTTTGTTGTATTTCAGCTTAAATCTTCTGCTGTTTGTGGGTTGAATTTTTTGGTAAATTTTTCTTCTGTTTTAGGCTTCATTTGCTGCTGTTTCTGGGTAAATATGCTGCTGTTTTAGTTAAAATGTTTGCTGTATTTCAGCTGATTTGCTACTTTTTTGGGTTAAATTTATTGGTAAATTTTTTTGGTGTTTTGGGCTTCATTTGCTGCTGTTTGTTAGTGAAATTCTCTACTGTTTCTGGGTAAATATGCTGCTGTTTTAGTTAAAATGTTTGTTGTATTTCAGCTGATTTGCTACTTTTTTGGGTTCAATTTATTGGTAAATTTTTCTGGTGTTTTGGGCTTCATTTGCTGCTGTTTTTGGGTGAAATTCTTTGCTGTTTCTAGCTAAATATGGTGCTGTTTTTAGTTAATTTTTTTGTTGTATTTCAGCTTAAATCTTCTGCTGTTTGTGGGTTGAATTTTTTGGTAAATTTTTCTTGTGTTTTAGGCTTCATTTGCTGCTGTTTTTGGGTGAAATTCTCTGCTGTTTCTGGCTAAATATGTTGCTGTTTTAGTTAAAATGTTTGCTGTATTTCAGCTGATTTGCTACTTTTTTGGGTTGAATTTTTTGGTAAATTTTTCTTGTGTTTTGGGCTTCATTTGCTGCTGTTTTTGGGTGAAATTCTCTGCTGTTTCTGGCTAAATATGTTGCTGTTTGTAGTTAATTTTTTTGTTATATTTCAGCTTAAATCTTCTGCTGTTTGTGGGTTGAATTTTTTGGTAAATTTTTCTTGTGTTTTAGGCTTCATTTGCTGCTGTTTTTGGGTGAAATTCTCTGCTGTTTCTGGCTAAATATGTTGCTGTTTGTAGTTAATTTTTTTGTTATATTTCAGCTTAAATCTTCTGCTGTTTGTGGGTTGAATTTTTTGGTAAATTTTTCTTGTGTTTTAGGCTTCATTTGCTGCTGTTTTTGGGTGAAATTCTTTGCTGTTTCTGGCTAAATATGTTGCTGTTTGTAGTTAATTTTTTTGTTATATTTCAGCTTAAATCTTCTGCTGTTTGTGGGTTGAATTTTTTGGTAAATTTTTCTTGTGTTTTAGGCTTCATTTGCTGCTGTTTCTGGGTGAAATTCTCTGCTGTTTCTGGGTAAATATGCTGCTGTTTTAGTTAAAATGTTTGCTGTATTTCAGCTGATTTGCTACTTTTTTGGGTTGAATTTTTTGGTAAATTTTTCTGGTGTTTTGGGCTTCATTTGCTGCTGTTTTTAGATGAAATTCTCTGCTATTTCTGGCTAAATATGTTGCTGTTTGTAGTTAATTTTTTTGTTGTATTTCAGCTTAAATCTTCTGCTGTTTGTGGGTTGAATTTTTTGGTAAATTTTTCTTGTGTTTTAGGCTTCATTTGCTGCTGTTTTTGGGTGAAATTCTTTGCTGTTTCTGGGTAAATATGCTGCTGTTTTAGTTAAAATGTTTGCTGTATTTCAGCTGATTTGCTACTTTTTTGGGTTAAATTTTTTGGTAAATTTTTCTGGTATTTTGGGCTTCATTTGCTGCTGTTTTTGGGTGAAATTCTCTGCTGTTTCTGGGTAAATATGTTGCTGTTTTTAGTTAAATTTTCTGCTGTATTTCAGCTTAAATCATCTGCTGTTTTTGGGTTAAATTTTTTGCTGTTTTTGGGTAATTTTTTTTTGTGTTTTGGGCTTCAATTGCTGCTGTTTTTGGGTTAAATTTTTTGCTGTTTCTGGGTATTTTTTTTTGGTGTTTTGAGCTTCATTGCTGCTAGTTTTGGGTTAAATTTTTTGCTATTTCTGGGTAAATTTGCTGCTGTTTTTCATTTAAATTTTTCAGTGTTTCTGGATAAATCTTCTGCTATTTTTGGGTTAAATTTTTTGTTGTTTCCGGGTAAATTTTTTTGGTGTTTTGGGCTTCATTTGTTGCTGTTTTTGGATTAAATTTTCTGCTGTTACTGGGCAAATTTGTTGTTATTTTTCAATTAAATTTTTCATTGTTTCTGGATAAATCTTCAGCTGTTCCTGCTGCTACTTGCTCCATTTGAGCTTCTAGAATCCATTAAGAGTAGAGGGGAAATGCAAGCTGTTTGTGAGCTTTCGATTGATGTACTAAGCCAACAATCATATTGCAAAAAATCTATATATTCTTTTTAAGTTTGTTAATTTTATTTTTTTTAGGATTATAACTAATGTTGTAAATGGTTATTTCTATCACTGTTCTGGAAGCAAATACTATTTTAACTTTCCAAGAAAGGTGTTCCTAATTCTTGCTTAGGCGATTGAATTTTGTATTGAAATGTTTATTTGTAAAATAATTTTACAAGATCCAAAACTTGTGATATTTGACATTTCTTTTTGTGCCAAATATCTTCATTTACAGGTTCTTGTTGTAGAGTAAAAAATGGCTGAAAATGTAGATATTGGTAGCGAGAATGATTTCGAGGAGAATGATTTCGAGGAGAATGATAAAGTGAACCAAGCAAATGGAATTTTAAGAAAAAATCGGCCTTTCATTGAGTATTTGTAAGTCTTCTTACATTAAATATTATGTGTTTGATTGTTAGTAAATTTATGAATATTTAGTAAAGTCAAGCATAATAATGTGACAGTACACTGATTATATATATTTTAAAAAATATTTAATTGACTACAGCAAGCAAGAAGCAAAAATATTACGAGAACAAGGAAAAAAAGTGGTGAGTGTAGCTACGATGTCAATTAATTTCCATTAAGTTTGGGACATATTTCAAGCAATAACTTATTGTATTTATTTTTTTAATTTTTTTAGGATAGAATTAAATTAGGGAAATGTTTCAAAAATTTGAGTGAAGCAGAGAAGGCTAAATTTAGAATGGTTGGTTGTGATATAGCACGGAATAAAGACAAAGAAGATGATTTTGTAAAGGGAACAAAGAAAGCCATGGAAACTAGATGCGCTCCAGATCGTTTTGCAAAACTGGTAGCAAAATTGTCAGAAAATCAAAAAAAAGCTGTTGTGGAGTTGGGATTTGAAAGTCTTCTGCACATAAAATGTGGTCGACTAAAACGAGATTTATGTTCATGGTTGGTTCAAAATTTTGACCCATTTACTTCATGTATTTTTTTGCATGGGAGGAGTATCAATCTGTCACCTCAAGATTTTGAGTACATTATGGGAATAAAAGATGGTGGAGTTGACATTGATGTGGATCTTAGTATTGATGACATAGATATATTGAAAGATAAATATTGTGATGACAGTGGATACATTAAGCTGAAAACTTTAGAGTCAAAATTGATGAATCAAAGGGAGGTGAATGATGATTTTAAAAGAGGCTTTGTTTTATTTGCTATAGCTACACTTATTTTTCCTAAATCGGGGTTGAATTTAGCCCCTTATTACTTGGTTTTTTTGAAAGATACCAGTGTCATAAATAAAAAAAATTGGGCAACGTGGGCTTTTAAAGGGCTCGTTGAAGGCATACAAAAGTTTAAGGCAGGACAACAAAAAGTTGTTAATGGCTGTGTACTATTTTTAGAGGTAATAGTTTTTTTAAAATAATTTCATCATTTAAAATTTTATTTTATTTTTTCTTTGTCTTGATCATTTTGTTAATTATATTGCAGCTTTTTTACATGGAAACTATATCATTTGCACGAAAATCTATTGATAAATCCTTGAGTCCAGTAACAACATGGACAAGTCGAGATGTAACTAACTTCTTGAGTTTTGTTAAGAAAAACGGTGGTTATGGGAGCTGCAAGGTATGACATCTTTTTTTTTTATTTAAATATTAATGTATTATATTAAAATGACATGTATTTAATAGTATGTCGTATTTATTAGGTTACTTTGCGAGAAATCCATCCTGAACAAAACACGGCCCAAGAAACATTTGATGGAACAAGTCAGAAGAATGAAGAGTGTATATATAATTGTCAACATCAAAAGGAATTATCATTGGTTCGAAAAGATATTGGCCGCATGGCATTGGAGCTTGAAGGTTTAAAGCATTCAATGAGTAACTTGATGCAGCAAATGCAAGAAGTAAAGGAAACACTTAAAGAGAACTTAAGCCGAAGCAAGTAGAAGCAAAAGGAGAATAATGGCACTCCTGTTAGAATTACTTCTCCTTCCTGAAAGCGACAAAAGTATGATGAATCAAGCCATGAAAATATTAATTTTGACGAACTAATGAAGAGAGCCAAAGAAAGGGTAGAGGGAGATAATATTCTTGAGAAGAAATTATTAGATGAGGAGAATGTTGAAGAGAAACATCATGAGAGAATTTTGTTGAGTGGGTTATACCTAAACGAGGGAGAGTGTAAGCAAATTTTCAACAATGTAGCTATACAGGTATTTAGCAATAAACTATGATCTTCTTTTTTTCACAAGTAAAATATAATAGTGCATATGTGAGTATTAAGTTATAAAACATCATTTTTTCCCCCTTTGTAGGATCATGGCCGAAATGAGGATTGTTTTGTTGAAGAGGAATCATCAAACCAACTTTGTGTATTCGAGGTTAAAGATATGCGCTCCCGAAAGCAAAATCCTGGTCCATACCAAAAATCCCCTTATGATCAGTTTCCTAAAAGAAAAAGTAAACAAAAAAATTTTCTTGATTCAATCACTCTACTAAATTCATTTTCAGAAGAAGATATGAAGTTGCTGCAATATATATTTCAAGAAGAATTGCCTAAAAAGTAATTGGATTTTCTTATAACCCACTTTCCATATGTTATTATTTTTTCATTAACACTGTTATAGTTTTAATTCTATTTTTGGATTCTTAATACAGTGAGCATATTGTTGATGGAATTAGTTTTTTCGTCTCTCGCCAAGAGATGTTTTCTTTGGCTCCTAATACTTGGATCATTGACACAGTAAGCATACCTTCCTTATATTTAATTTAATGATTCAATTTACTTATTTTCTTTCTAAGTATTTCAGTCTTCTTGTTTAACAACTCCATTTGTAGGTCATAGATTGTTTCGTCAACTACTTGACAAACAAAGAACGTGCAAAAATGAGCCTAGAAATGCGTAATTGGTATTTGCCCACCATATTTTTGGTAGGTTGTAAATGTTATACTATGTTTTTTTTAACCAACAGTTGACTATATATGTTGATAATATACTACCTTTGTATTTATTTTTTGAGTTTTATAGCAAAAAATAGTGTCAAACATGACTTAGAAAAAGAATTCTAGTTTCGGAGATTTTGTCAAAAATCATAACATTCAAGATAAATACATGTTAGAACTTGCAGTATGTGAAAAGGTAGGAAATTAAATGAAAAATTATAATAAGTCATGGCATTGCTTAAGACATTTCATGGTAGTTATTAAAATTTATGCATTAGTCACATAGATCTGTATTCCTATAAACGATGGATTTGCACATTGGTATCTAGAGGTGTTGATTGTTAAAACGCAAATTGTTGAAATTTGGGACTCTTTACCTAGTCATAGTTCGAATTCACATCGAGAGGAAATTGTTAGAGCAATTGTAAGTGAAACTTGCATTTCACCTATATTATACCAATAAATATAAATGTACGCTGACTATTATCATCATTATCACAGTTACAGGGACTCGATGAAGTTTTTCTCGATGATTATTTGAGAAAATTTCATTCACTTTGGGATTTTTTTAGTTTTAAAATTTCATATCCAGATAATGTCCCAGTACAACCAAATGGAACTGATTGCGGCTTGTTTGTGATGAAGTTCATGGAGACGCAACGTGATATATCACCTATAAAACATGTATGCGACATTAATTTTATGTCATAGTGGTTCAAACTTTTACAATTAATGATGACTTTATTTTTTTTTCCCCTTTATTTAGTATAACTCAACAATAGAAAGATATCGTGTTGCACTCCACCTTGTCAACGGAGATATAAATAAAGTGAGAGATAATATCAGAGATAAGGCTGAATTATTTTATGAGTCGCACAAGAATCATCTTCCACCAAACAAAGTGACAAATAAAGTTAATGGACAAAAGAACTTGAAGAAGAAAAGGTAGAGCCCAAGAAGCCTGTAGCATGTTAAGAGTATGTTCTCCTAACCATGTCTTTCTTGCTTTTTTTTTTTTCCCTCTCATGTTACGTTTAATGGTTTGTATTAGTTGTTTATTAGTTATTGCAATTACAATTGTTGTTTTAAATAAAATTAATTAGAAGCAATTTCCAATTGGCAATTGCCTAGTAAATTGAAAACGTAGTTCTTACTTGTTGCTGTGTGAGTTACTTGGTTGTTGGTGGAAGAAACATTGTGTGTTATGTAATTTAATGATCATCTATTTTGATAATTCTCAATTCAAACTTGTTTCATTCACTTGTTTGTTCAATAGGAATTTTGTTTTTTATATTGTTGAGCAAGAGGAAAGTCAAGGATGTACTATAATATTTTCTAAATTTGGTCTTTTATTTGAGTTATGAAGTCAATAAATTGTACATGTACAGTAAGCCTCTTTAAATTAGCCATAGATTTGGTGATATCACTTGCTGGTATAATGTGTCAAAGTCGTGTTTATTTCATTCTTTTCAGCTGGTTTGTACCGAGGGTGATTTCATCTATAATGTTCAGGTTAACAGGCTTTTGCACGCTGAGCAATTAAGGATCTGATGGACCGACGAACAATTACCTTCACATGTGCACATGCCAATTAGTAGATTCAGATTTTGCTAAGTGATTTTAATTATGTTATGATTATATTGAATGATTTATTCATAACTTTCTCTTTGATATTTTGATCCACGTACATGGACAATGGTAAATTGAATTGATTTTTTATGTTGTTGGTTCTTTTCTGATCCAAAAGTAGCCAAGGAAAAGGCTTAGATTTTCACGGGAAAGTCTAGAAATATTTTTATTTGAAGGTGTTGTGCAACGTTTACCAGAAAAAATAATAAGAAGAAAAGAAAAATGTAAAGCATCTTAATTAAATAATTAATAGTAGGCATAAGCTTACGCAGTGTATGAAAATTTATATAAGAGAAAGATACAAAAATTAAAAAAATTTAAAGAAGAAATAGGTATGGGGAAACAAGGATGAAATGCTAATCTAGAATTCAAATTCCAATTATCAAATAGTTGTTTGACTTGTGGTTGTAATTGTGGACATTCAACATTCATTCGACTTACGTAGTAGTCACCTGTCACTTGAATCTGTATTTTACTCAAGAGAAAATTCACTTTTTTTTTTTTTACCTCTCACTTGAATGTGTATTTTACTAAAGAGAAAATTCACTTCTTTTTTGTTTGATAATAGAAAATATCATTTTAATGCTATTATTACACAATGATCAAAAAGTAGTTTAAGGGCCAGTTTCGTCAGTTACCAAAAAAAAAAAGTTCAACTTGTAACAAGATTTTTTTTTAAAAAATAATATTAGTTTTAAAAGTAGTCGTACTTATTTAATAATTTTTATTGTTAAATAATTGTAAGGATACAAATATAAATGACTGAAATACATATAATATTAAATATAATTTATTTACATATTTTTACACACGTGTGTGTATATATATTAAATTGTGTAAATAAAATATATAATAACTAAAATACATATTATCTTCCATTAATTTTTTTTTGTTATCTTAATCTAACTAGTCATAATAATAGTCTATTTAAATTTAACAATTTCGTTTTCTAATTGAAAAAGAAAAATTTTGTAAAATTTATAATATACATGAGAAATGCCATCAAACTGATTAGCAAATTCAGCATCACAACCATTGTAAATATAGTTATTGCTTTTTTCTTTTCTCAATTCAATAGAGTTTTAAAACTTATAAAGAGAGAGGTGACTTGATTGAATGGTTAATAATAATGGTCCACACTGATGGTTAACAAGATATAATAGTACTAAAATATTTTTTATTCGATTGGTTTGTAATGAAGATGGTTTCATTTCTATTGTTCATATTAACAGGCTCTTGCACGTTGAGGAATTAAGGATTTGATAAGCCAATGATCAATCAACTTGACATTTGCACATGGCAATCAGTGAATGAATTATTCTTATTTTTTTTTTCAATATCATAATTTTGTTTATATTTTAATAAAAATTAGTAACATGTCTGTGTTTAGTTGGACCTTTTTTTCTGAGGAAATTATATTGCTTATGTCATGAAAGTGACTTAATTCTATAAATATTATATCATACTGAGTAATTCGATGTACAATTTATTAAAAATAAGTCGTAAATATCCTTAAAAGATGATATTTATTCTCCATTTTATCCATCCATTATCCATCTCTCTTCACCCAACCATTACCAATTCTTGCCTAATAACTACCCAACCTGTAATTGTTATTTACTTGACCTTTATCTAAAAATTACATAATCTTTTACGTTACTCCTATTACACTTATATTAATACTTATGTTTTGTTTATTGAACTAGAATCAAAATGGGTTGAAATCGGAATGAGAATGAGTTAGAATGAGAATGAGTAATAAGAATTGGAATAAGTTATTTAATTTAAAAAATTATTATTATTAATTATTGTTAATAATATATAATTAATTATATTAATATAATAATTAATTATAATAATTACATTAATAATTATGATAAAAATATATTAATTAATTATATTAGTATATTAATTAATTATTTATAATTATAATATATTAATATATTAATATATTAATTAATAACAATAACTATATTAATTCTTTAATTATGTTATAATAATATATTATAATGATTATTAATTAAATATAATTATCATTAATAATTATTGTTAATAATGTTAATTAATTATATTAATATAACTTATTCAATTATAATAATATATTAATTATTGTAATTATTTATTCAAAAACTATAATTATTAATATATTATTGTTAATAATATATTAATATATTAATTAATAGTAATAATTATATTGATTAATGAATTAATTAATAATAATAGATGAATTAATAATAATAATTATATTAATTATTATTATTATAGTATATTAATTAATAATAATAACAAAAATAAAAATATATTAATTATTGTGATTATTTATTCAAAAATTATAATTATTAATAATTATTGTTATAATACAAAATTTTAACAAAACATTATCCTTTCAAACAAATATTAATCCATCTATTAATAATCGTATAGAAAAATCGTAATTACACAATATTACACCATCACAATTTTTTCAACAAAATAATCAGAATCATAAACGTTGAGGTTTTATGCTGCCATCATCATTGTCCACAACTCCAATAGCTTACACACCTATCATCACTGCCAAACTTGAAAAATAGGACGCAAGGCCCCAATCATAATCATATTATTTTCCAAGGAGTAGACATTTGCGTCATTGCTGTTGCTTTCAATCCTTGAGTTCTTTGTTCAAGGTCGAATGAGAATTTATCCAACTTTAACTGAATTATTTTAATTTAAAAAAAAAGCATAGAGTCAGCACTAAACCAGAAGATACTCACAAAATAATATTTCTAAAATTACAAGCAAAATAGTAATCCATTTATTTAGGGAAAAAATCATCAATTCTATTGGTAAAGATTTAAGGCTGATTTTATACTTTCGGGGCTGGATGAGTATGTTCAAAAACCAGTTCAAAAATTACTGTTACTATTTCAAAAGAAATTAGCCTTAATAGGGAATTAAGGCTAATTTTATGCTTTTGGCCTGGATGAGTATGTTCAATATAAATGAGGTCATTTGTATTATTTTGACTTAATGGGGCTGATTTGAAATTAGCCATATTAAAAACGATTGCAACTTGCACATATTACGTTATGATCGAATAGAATTCTGTAATCTTCAAACTTGCAATTTCCTTGCCCAGAATTGAGCTAACAACCATATTGAACACAATGGATGATGATCAACAAGGTTAATTCTTCATTGTCTTTCAATGATTTGTGTATTTTTCTTTTATTATTGTGTTATGTTATTTTCCTCTTTCCAAAAAATTATTCTTGTTTAACCTTGTAAGATTACTATCAGTTGTGTCTATTATCATTTGGAGGCTACTGTTTGGCAATACTATGTCACTGATTGTAATATGTTCTTATCGTATTATGACAGGCATTGACAAAAACTACAAAGTACCAGAGTTTGACGTTCCATCATCATACAATATTCCTTCAACAGTACAGGCAGAAATACTATCATGTTTTTTAGTTGTCCATAACTAATTAATAGTATTGGGTGATTTCAGTTGTTGATAATAAAAAATAATATCAGATGATTTCAGTTGTTGATAATAAAAAAATAATATCAAATGATTTTAGTTGTTGATAAATAAACTAATAGTATCATAATATTTTAACTATTGATAATTAAATAACAGTATCGGTTAATTTTAGTTGCTAATAACAAAAATAATTGTTCATATTCTATTATGACAGGGAGGGATAGTTCCTGTAACTCCATTTATTGGGATGGTAAAAACATGTATGACCTCACTGCTGTAGACGTTATTGGAAGACAGTTTACATCACTTGAAGAAGCTACCTATTTTTATAAAAATACTCAAAAATAATGGGTTTTAGTATTCGCATTCACGATGGGAGACGTGATGCAGATGGTACACCCATAATGAAACATTGGGTTTGTAGTAGAGAAGGTGAAAGGGATAAGAAGTATATTGAGCGTACAAACAGAGTTCGTGAGCCTAGAGCTATTACGAGTCAAATGTCGAGCAACATTCAGGGTAAATTTAGATAAAAGTCAAAACTTGGGTTGCTAGGAGCTTTGTTCAGGAACACTCTCATGAGTTGGCAGCAGATTTTGAGACTCAATTTCTTCGGTCTCATCGAATGGTTAAAGATTCTGACAATGCTCTAGCTAATTCAATGAAAACGGTTGGTATAAAGACAAGTCAAATTATGGACTTCTTTGTCAATCGGGGTAGGGGTTATGACAATTTGGGCTTCGGATTAAAGGATTTATATAATAATTTAGATAATGTCGTCGATCTATGATACTTGAAACAGACTCGAAGCGACTGGCATACTTAAATGCAAAAGGCGATATGGATCCAGATTTCTTTTGTAAGTACTTTGTAGATGTGGACAATAGACTTGCAAACTTGTTTTGGGCAGATTCTATTGCTCGTTTGGATTATAGCTACTTCGGGGATGTTTTGGCTTTCGATAGCACTTACAAGACAAATGAGTATGGGAAGCCTTTGGTTATTCTACTTGGTGTTAATAATCATTATGCAACAAGTTTTTGCGTGTGCAATTCTCGCGGATGAGACAGTCGAGACCTACACATGGGTGCTTGAAACATTCTTATTTGCTATGAATAATAAAAGGCCTATATCTATCATCACTGATGGAGATAGAGCGATCGTAAAGCAATTAAAAGGTAGTTCTGAAGCTCGACATCGACTATGTATTTGGCATCTACAAAGAAATGCACGATCTAATGTACATAAAACGCCTGAATTTGTTACAAGGTTTAAGGATTTTATGTTGGGAAATTACAGACCTGAAGAATTTGAGCAATTATGGAAATGAAACATAAAATTTACAAATCAAATATAAGTCTAGTAAATTGATTGAAAAAATTATAAATTAATGTTAGAGTTGTAAATTGGATAAAAAACATTTGAAAATCACACATAACATTAGTAGATTGATTGAAAAAATAGTAAATTAGTGTTATAGTTGTAAATTGGATCAAGAAATCGTAACAAAAACAAAAACTTAGAACAATGACATAAAACTTGTAAATTTCCATTAAATGAGAAGTAGAACAAAACATTTGTAAATCACACATAAGACTAGTAAATATATTGGAAAAATTGTAAATTAATATTAGAGTTGTAATTTGGATAAATAAATTATAAAGAAAACAAAAACTTAGAAAAATGACATAAAACTTGTAAATTGACATGAAATGGAAAATAAAACAGAAAAGTTGTCAAAAACACATAAGACTAGTAAATGGATTTAAATAAATAGTAAATTAATGTTAGAGTTGTAAATTGGATAAAGAAATTGTAAAGAAAATAAAAACTTGGAAAAATGACATAAAACTTGTAAATTGACATGAAATGGGAAGTAAAACAAAAAATTTGAAAATCACACATAAAAATAGTAAATATATGAAAAAAATAGTAAATTAATGTTAGAGTTGTAAATTGGATAAAGAAATTGTAAAGAAAATAAAAACTTGAAAAAATGACAAAAAACTTGTAAATTGACATGAAATGGGAAGTAAAACAAAACATTTGTAAATCACACATAAAAATAGTAAAAATATAAAAATAGTAAAAATATGAAAAAAATTGTAAATTAATGTTGGAGTTGTAAATTGGATGGAAAAATTGTAAAGAAAACACAAACTTAGAAAAATGACATAAAACTTGTAAATTGACCTTAAATGAGAAATGAAACATAAAATTTACAAATCAAATATAAGTCTAGTAAATTAATTGAAAAAATTATAAATTAATGTTAGAGTTGTAAATTGGATAAAAAACATTTGAAAATCACACATAAGACTAGTAGATTGATTGAAAAAATAGTAAATTAGTGTTAGAGTTGTAAATTGGATCAAGAAATCGTAACAAAAACAAAAACTTAGAACAATGACATAAAACTTGTAAATTTTCATTAAATGGGAAGTAGAACAAAACATTTGTAAATCACACATAAGACTAGTAAATATATTGAAAAAATTGTAAATTAATATTAGAGTTATAAATTGGATAAAGAAATTATAAAGAAAACAAAAACTTGGAAAAATGACATAAAACTTGTAAATTGACATGAAATGGGAAATAAAACAGAAAAGTTGTCAAACACACATAAGACTAGTAAATGGATTTAAAAAAATAGTAAATTAATGTTAGAGTTGTAAATTGGATAAAGAAATTGTAAAGAAAATAAAAACTTGGAAAAATGACATAAAACTTATAAATTGACATGAAATGGGAAGTAAAACAAAAAATTTGAAAATCACACATAAAAATAGTAAATATATGAAAAAAATAGTAAATTAATGTTAGAGTTGTAAATTGGATAAAGAAATTGTAAAGAAAATAAAAACTTGAAAAAATGACAAAAAACTTGTAAATTGACATGAAATGGGAAGTAAAACAAAAAATTTGTAAATCACACATAAAAATAGTAAATATATGAAAAAATTGTAAATTAATGTTGGAGTTGTAAATTGGATGGAAAAATTGTAAAGAAAACAAAAACTTAGGAAAATGACATAAAACTTGTAAATTGACCTTAAATGAGAATAAAACATAAAATTTACAAATCAAATATAAGTCTAGTAAATTAATTGAAAAAATTATAAATTAATGTTAGAGTTGTAAATTGGATAAAAAACATTTGAAAATCACACATAAGACTAGTAGATTGATTGAAAAATAGTAAATTAGTGTTAGAGTTGTAAATTGGATCAAGAAATCGTAACAAAAACAAAAACTTAGAAAAATGACAAAACTTGTAAATTGACATGAAATGGGAAGTAAAACAAAAAATTTATAAAACACACATAAAAATAGTAAATATATGAAAAAATTGTAAATTAATGTTGGAGTTGTAAATTGGATAAAGAAATTATAAAGAAAACAAAAACTTGGAAAAATGACATAAAACTTGTAAATTGACATGAAATGGGAAATAAAACAGAAAAGTTGTCAAACACACATAAGACTAGTAAATGGATTTAAAAAAATAGTAAATTAATGTTAGAGTTGTAAATTGGATAAAGAAATTGTAAAGAAAATAAAAACTTGGAAAAATGACAAAAAACTTGTAAATTCACATGAAATGGGAAGTAAAACAAAAAATTTGTAAATCACACATAAAAATAGTAAATATATGAAAAAAATTATAAATTAACGTTGGAGTTGTAAATTAGATGAAGAAATTGTAAATAAAATAAAAACTTGGAAAAATAACATAAAACTTGTAAATTAACGTTAAATGTGAAATGAAACATAAAATTTGTAAACAACATAGAAGTCTAGTAAATTGAGTGAAAAAAATGATAATTTAATGTTAGAGTTGTAAATTAGAATAAGAAAT
The DNA here is from genome assembly GCA_030449905.1 of Luvunga scandens. Lineage (NCBI taxonomy): Eukaryota > Viridiplantae > Streptophyta > Magnoliopsida > Sapindales > Rutaceae > Luvunga > Luvunga scandens. Next base: position 7,710 of record JASUUG010000862.1, on the reverse strand, counting down.
TGCAAACAAAACAAAAAGTTAGAAAAATAACATAAAACTTGTAAATTGATATTAAATGCGAAATAAAATAAAAAATTTACAAACAACACATAAGACTAGTAAATTGATTGAAAAAATGGTAAATTAATGTTAGAGCTGTAATCTAGATGCAGAAATTGTAAAAAAATAAAAACTTAGAAAAATAACATAAAACTTGTAAATTGACATTAAATGTGAAAAAAACAAAAATTTTGTAAACAACACATAAAAATAGTAAATTTATTAAAAAAATTGTAAATTAATGTTGGAGTTGTAAATTGGATGGAAAAATTGTAAAGAAAACAAAAACGTAAAAAAATTACATAAAACTTGTAAATTGACCTTAAATGAGAAATGAAACACAAAATTTGCAAATCAAATATAAGTGTAGTAAATTGATTGAAAAAATGATAAATTAATTTTAGAGTTGTAAATTAGATAAAGAAATTGTAAAGAAATTAAAAACTTAGAAAAATTACATAAAACTTATAAATTGACATTAAGTGGGAAATAAAACAAAAAATTTATAAACAACACATAAAACTTATAAATTGACATTAAGTGGGAAATAAAACAAAAAATTTATAAACAACACATAAAACTTGTAAATTGAGATTAACTATAAAATAAAATGAAAATTTCGTTAATCACATACAAGACTAGTAAGTTTAAGAAAAAATGAATAAATTAATGTTGCAGTTGTAAATTAATCTTTAGAATTAAAAAAAAAAGTTATAAATGTTGTGTAAAACTTGTAAATTAATATTAATTTTGTAAATCATCGTGGCCTAAGAATCGTAACATAAGCAACTAACAAAGGATAATAGCCTTATTCACCAAATAACAGGTTATCTATTTATTTTCAATTAATGGTGAAGATTTTTATTTAAATCTAATTGGTTCGCGTCTATTACGGCATTAATGCCGTAAAATTTAATTACGGCGTTATAGAATGGCTCTGAATTTATTCAGAAATTTATTTACTATTTTGAACTGGCTTCAATCCTCAAGTACTTTTTACACATTATTTCTTAGTGGGCTTATATTTCCGGGGTGGTCAGGTTTGGATTCGGACTAGACTTAGGCTATGTTGTTCAGATAGAATCCGGCCTGGGTTAATAAAGAAATGGTTTCAGTATTGATTTTCAGTACCTAGCTATTTCTAGGCACGGGTCTGGACATGATCAAAAAGAACCTGAAACTTAGATCCGTGCTCAGTTGAATTTCTCATTTAAAAAATTAAAAATAAAAAAATATAAATATGCCCTAAACCTTTACCCATTTACAAACCCTAAATCTAAACTCTTAACAACGTGTTGAGGATTCATTCATTTTGGGAAGATCTGAGATTTATCGTTTATTTTACATCTTATTTTTCTACGATTATACTGTATACCTAACGAGATTATAGTCAAAATCGGAAAAGTGATATTTATTCCCCAAATCTAAGGGAAGTAAATATATATTAATCAATTGTTCCCTTCAGTGCGATATTCTTGTTGCTTATCCGATGAAAAAGCACGGCATGAGCTTTTCTCAAGCTATAGAGCATTACTATATCCGGCCAGTCGAAGCACGAATCAAAACCCATGCCTGGGTGATGCTGGGTTCGACCCGGCAGAAAACTGGTGCATAATTCTTGGTCCGAGCCCTTGTTAAGAGAATTTGGGTCAGGTTTCGAGTAGGCTTAAACCTAGCCCGGACCCAGTGTTTCATTCCTACTTGTATTTACGCAAGTCACATGTAATAATATACCCATTGTTTTTTTTTTTTTTTTTTTTTTTTGGTGTGTCAAATTTCATTTGTTTCAAAATGAGTTTGAACAAGTCTGGATCATTTTAGTAGCAAAATGATAAGTGTTGTCTGCTCATTTTTGTGGTAAAGTCAATATCTGTAGAGGTTGATTTTATTCCTTATCTTAATATTTCTTTGAATTTATTAGGGAAGATTTTAAATTAATATTTAAGAAATCTCTTTGATTGTACTAAAATTTATATATCTAGAACTCCATCTAGATGTAGATTGTAATGTATTTGCAAATTCATGCATAATTTCAAAACCATTATAGAATACAAAAGAAAAGTTTCTACATATCAAACCTAAATTATAAACTCACATGAACCTTACCCGATACCATAAAACTTCAATTAAAATAATGATGAGATAATAAGGTCCAATTATTATTTTATCACATTGTTTTATTTAAAAGTAATAAGGTCCAATTATTATTAAGACTGGATTAGGGATGACAATGTGATAAAACACATGTGTTATTTAAAAGTTATATTTATTAAATATTATTAACTTTTATTTTATACTTATAATTTTTTTTTTACAACAATTATAACTTAAAACTATAATACCATTGTAACTTTATTTTATTGTAAATATTCACAAAAACACAATAAAGTTATTAAATTTGCCAATGGAAAGCATGACTGTCACAAAAATAGTTAGGAGTCCTGCTTGTGGTGTCAAATTAAAGAAAATTATGCTCCATTTGTACTCTTCCCAATTTAAGCAATTGCAGCTATATTTCCACACCAATAGGAGTATTTGGTGCACTGGAACACTGTTACCATAGCGTAACATCCCCCAGCCAATTAAGATGTGCTTTAGTCTAGAAAACATGTAACCCGTCTGAAGCTGATTTAATTTTTTTTTTCTAGCAACAATTTCCTTAAAAGTGCACCCCAGGCTAGATCAAGTGATTTTTTAAGCAATTCTATTTAGCCGGTCACTCAAATTAAAATTATGAAAAATGTAAGTGTTTGAAAATTAATTTAAACTTTATCCATCTCTCCATCTTAAATTTATATTGTGTATTACTATATATTCATCCAAATACATTAACCTCGAAATTAAAAAATAACTTTTTTTTGGTAAAGGAAATCACCTAACACACAATAATTCCTGATACCAACTGAAAATTTGAAAATTAATTTGATAATACAGCATTCCTGATCAAATTTCTTTAACTTTTTGTTGACAATAATTAATGGATTAATATAATTGTTCTAAAAAAAGGGGTAAAAGTATGGAAGCGTTGCCCACGTTGTTTAAGACCCACGATGCGACTACCATTTTCCTTTTTGATTCCTTCTCTGATTTCGCAGTTACGAGTGACCTTCCCTACTCCCCGTCAGAATGTCTGCTAATTCTGGCAGTGCTAATTTTCTGAAAAATCTGGTAGTTACAGGAAGATTGTCTGCTAATTCTAGCAGGGCTAATTTTTGCAGTATTCCTTACATGAAGTAGGTGATCCCACAATATGACTCCCACAATATGACTACCATTTATAAAAGTAATTGATATGATTTTTTATTTATTTAATAAATTTTTTTTTATATTTTTAATAATTTCATCAAAATTATTATTTAAAATTAAAATTTATTATATATTATTAATTTTTATGTCATAATTATAATTTTTTATTTACAATAATTATAGTTTAAAAATTATAATTATGACATAAAAATGAATATGTCATAATTTTTATTTATAAAAATTATTATAAATAAAAATTATAATTATGATATAAAAATTAATAATATATAATAAATATAAATTTTTCAGCACCTCAATACTAAACACACTTTTAATAACAGCAAGTATTTTGTAGGATTAATTTCTTTAATTTGATTTCCAAAATGAGAAATCAAATAGTCATTTGGCTGTGCCTGCTGGTTTATGGGAATATTTTCTTCACTAGGAGAATAATTGGGTATTACCCAAAGGTATGTGAAAGAGTACACATTTTGTTCAATGCGATTTTCAGGATAAGAAATCGAATTGCGATTTAGTAGTTGTTGAGGGTGTGTGAGAGTAGTTTATTCGCTATGATTTCCTAGACGAGAAATCATCAAATAGTGATTTTGTAGTAGCGGCTGGTTTGTGGGAATATTTTCATCATCGTGATTTCTCTTAGAAATCAAATGATTACTCGGTGATAGCTGGGTTGGGCTGTCATTTGTCATTGACTGAGCGTACGTGATAGTGTTTTGTACAATAAGATTTCCGAGATAAGAAATGGAATTGTGATTTTGCACTCCGTGCTGATGGACAGTGACGAGTTTTTCTTCAACATGATTTCCATTCAAAATCAAGTGGTCTCTAGCTGATTGCTAAGGAGGAGAAGCCAATTATTGACTTGATTCCCCTTCATCATTAGTCAAAATACCACGCTTCTTATTCTTCTTGTTGAATCTAGAACTCAAACCAGAATCTGTTACTCTCCAAGACTAAGAAACGATTTTAACCAAGTTACACAAATCTAATCAAATCGAAGATTAAGAACCGTAAACAAATCAGATCCACATAAAAGAATAATACGTTAATTGGTTTGCTCACACTGGCCTGCCACGCCACATCCACAAGAATCGATCGCTGCTTTCACCTATATCGATCTCAAGTCATTAGCGTAACTCGTGTAATACAAAGATACAAAGTGAAAACTCTCCTCACTCCTCTCTTGCCAACTGCTACAAGATATCACACGCCTTCAACCTCTCCGTAAACTCCGCTGATAACCAGCTGCTCTCGTGCTTTTTTATTTCACCAATTTCCAAACTTAACTCGCCTTTCCTCGACCACGATTCGCAACATGACTTCATAACAAACGATGAAAGGGTAGTTTCGGCCGCTTTGCAAATCAAATACTTGCTTCCGCTTGATGACAATCAAGTCTATGCTGGGCTTAATTTCACTGAATGACATGTCAGCCTTGAAGCAATTGATATATGACATATCCAACTTAAGGATTTAGTTCACATTTCATCACTTCTTATTATGTTTTCTTGTTATGCAACACATAATAGATTCCTACTACATGAATTAAAGGCAAAACCAAAATAAGGAATACTGCATTATCAATTAATTTTTCAAAAATTCATTAGCATTACATAATTGCAACTCACCAAACAATAACGGGTTCATTCATCAAGTCATGCAAATGCTTTTGGACACGTATTTGTAGTTGCATTTTTAAATAAAGTAACAATTTCGTTAATCATGATACGAAGATTCTATCCATTAACGTTTAACTAATAGGCAAAGATATATACTTTATGAGTTATGACAATGCTATATTTGCTGCAGGATTTTAGGCAAAAGTAAAACGGCAAAGATATATGATTGTGCTGTCAATAATATCCCTGCAAGATTGTAGGAACAATTTGTTTTTAAATTTATGATATTAGATATATGTTAAAGATATTTAAGCAAATTTTTGGTATTGTTTGTTTCTTTTCTTTGCATAAATTCAGATACTGCAACAATGAAATAAATGAAAATTTACCGACCCCAATTTCTATGTGTTCTGTTCTCATTATTTAAAATTTAAAACCAGCAAAGTGGTATCAAAGCCCTTATTCTTAAAGGGCCTGCAATGTGTGAGTGAACTAGAGAGGCTTCTACACCAAATCAAACACTAGCCTTCAACCTAAAATTCAATATGATAGGAAATAGTTTCTTATCTGGACCTTCCAGTTTTCACAAGTGAAAATTGTCAAATATGGACTATGAAAATGGAATCATACTTTTAAACATGTGACCTATTGGACTTGGTAAGAAGCAGATCTTGAGGACCCACCATTAGCTCATATGAGGAATAATAGAGATGAAAGAAAAGGAGATATAAGGCCAAGAAATGCATTCACTCTACAGTTTCAGAGACAATTTTTATGAAGATCGTGGCCTGTGAAACAACAAAATAGGCATGGGATCTCTTAAAGAAAGAATATCATGGAATGTCAAGAAAGAAATGCAGGTCCTAAAAACCCAAGAAGGAAATTTAAAAATGTAGAAAATGAAAGAGACAGAAGTAGTTAAGGACTATACATATAAGTTGTTGGTGATTGCCAATAAAATTAGAATGCTAAGGAAGAGTTTTTCTAATAAGAGGTTGTAGAGAAGATTCTAGTGACCTTGCCTGAGAGATTTGAATCTAAAATCCTTCACTTGAAGAGTCTAGAGAGATATGTCAACAATAACATTACCAAAGCTCGTCAATGCACTGCAAGCTCAAGAACAAAGGAGAGCTTACAAAAGGAGGAGACAATTGAATGAGCATTTCAAGTGAAAGAGGCTGATCGAGCTCAAGGTGGCAGAAAGAAAAGAAACAATGGAGTAGAAGAATTACAAGAACGGGGAAAGCACACTATCAATGAAGGCAGCAAAGGCAAGCACTTTGTCCTCACTGTAAGAAAACCTCTCATCCGGCCAAGGAAATATTGGTATAGACGACATTCAATGTAGGAGCATGCAAGCAAATGGGCCATATGGAGAGGGTGTAAACAAACAACAAGAAGGACACCAAGGTCAAGCAATGGAACAACAACAAGATGAACAACTTTTCTTGTATTTTGTTTCTCAAGCAACAGTTCAAGTGATGACTAGCTTTTAGACAACAGATGCACAAATTACATGTCTTTCTGGATGAATTTCTTTCCAAAAAAGTAAATAAGTCAGGAAGTGTCAAGGGTCAAAGCTGGCAAAGGGCATTATATTAAAGAGGAAGGTAAAGGACTGTTACAATAAAAGACTCAGTAAGTATAAAAGCTAATTTCGCATGTATTACTTGTTCCTAAAATTGATCGAAATCTACTGAGTATAGACAATTGCTTGAGAAAGGTTACTTTTGTTGTATTTAAAGATACACTACAAGAAAATGATATTTTATTAAAAAAAATTAGTCACCAAAGTTAATAAATTAGTCACTTTTAAATCTTTTTATGACAAAAATAAATTGTCACATATTAGTTGTAGAAAGACTGCCTTATAAAGTTCTAGCGACTAAAATTATTTTAGTCATATTAACAATATGTTTTTGTGACAAAAATAATTGTCTTAAAATTAAGTTAAAATTATCTAAAATGGTATTGAAAATGGTTAAATTAGAGATTTAAAACATGCATTCAATGACATTTCATATTTGTCACAATATGTGATTCGTAGTAACTATAATATTTGTCTCAAGAGAATGTAAATATAGTGGCAAGAATTACTAAAAATTGTCATTTTAGAGGTTTGAGGATACAATTAGCAACATTATTTATTTTGTTGTTGAAGTTTATATATCGCAACGTTACATAATTGTCCCTAGTAATTATCTTTGTGACCTTTTAATAAATACAATTGGTAATTAATTTAGTCTCAAATTTATTTTTACAGACAATTTATTTTGTTGATCTTATAATATTGATTTTGATGATAACAAAACTTATATATTCTTGATTAAAATGTTGGGTCTATTAAAATGAATTTCTTAAAGCCATAGACATGTTTAAAGAAAGCTTAACGGTTGTTAACTTAAGTTGGAAAACCCTTTTCTAAACAAAAGTCGCTAAAAATATAGATTTTGAACATTAATGGTGAATCCGTTTATCGGAAAAACGGTAAACCGATAATTCTGACGCAGGCGATCGCTTGCGCAATCCCGCACTATTTATTTGAGAAGATTCGAAAATTAACAGTGAATCGTTTATTTGAAAATGACTAACTGATAATTTACAATAAAGATAAAGTTTTCTAATCTTAAGCTCGTTTAGCAAAAACGAGACCTGGCTTGTTTGGCTGTTTACGAAAATAAATGGTGATCCTGATAATCATAAACCAGAAACTGCTTATTTTAAATCAAAGACAATGTGCCTATTCTCGTGGACAGTCAAGCATTTCGCTAACCGATAAAGACCA